>CM064572.1:258274-464503 GCA_032716605.1 Paralithodes platypus | reverse complement strand
AGTAGTTATAATTTTTGCATTAATAACTATGTAAATTGTGTTGTAAATATGTTAATGCAGTTTTATTGATTTTTTTGTTTTGTTCGAGCGCTTGCGAATTCATTTTGAAGAATGAGCGCTCTTTTAAATACCCGGTAAGTAAAATTATGATGATTATTATTATTATTAAATGACCCGCCTGTCGTGTGCTATACCTGTACAGTAATTACTCCAATTTTGCGTGTTCTGATTTTGCGACCGAGACCCCAAAAATGCCATTGTTGATGAAAACCTAATTTTGCGATGTAACTCTACTTTTGCGGGTGGCGCCGTAAGAAAGTGGGGCTCTCCGCACTAGTTTTCGGGGGGGAGGGGTGGCCGGGCCACCCAAGCTTCGGACACCCTCCCTCCATCCCCGCAAGCCCAGCCATCTTTCGAGTCTAGGTAAATGCTCAATTGCTCATTTAATTTGATTTTCTCAAGGATAATGATAATATCTTATGTTTTTCTGTATTTTTCATTATTGTGGGATGTATAATTACATGTATGTGTGTACAAACAAAGCAAATAAATGACGGAAATCACGAAAAATTGGGCCGTCACTGATGAAATGTCGACCATATTCAATTTTCCCCATAAGGTTAGTTAATCCAATCTTGCGAATTCCACTTTTGCGGCCCGCAATGTCGACCAATTTCTCGCAAAATTGGGGTAAGCACTGTACTTATAACTGCCTTGATGGTATATTGGTTAGAGTGCTTAAAATCTGTATGTAATAATAATAATAATCTATCTATCTATTGCCTGACGCCGTGATCCCCGAAGGGGTGGCCACGAACGAACCGCCCCCATGCACCTCTGTCCCCAGTCAGTCGACGCCCCTCCCCCCAACCAGCACCGCCTTCGTTCATGTAGTTCCTCACTCCATCCTTCCACCTCATATTCGGTCTACCTCTCCCCCTCTGTCCCTCCACCTCGCTCTCGTACACCCTCTTAGTCATTCTCTCGCTTTCCATACGTTCCATATGGCCGAACCATCTCAAGTTGTTCCTTTTCACACTTTCCAGCACATCTACCTCCACACCACACCTCCTTCTTACTTCCTCATTAGTCTGTCTATCCCTCCATGTAACTCCGCACGCACTCCTTAAGTAACTCATTTCCACTGCTCTCACTCTTGGTCTGAGTCTCTCAACCAACGTCCATGCTTCGCTTCCGTAAGTCAGTGTCGGGATTACCACACTGTCATGCAAGGACTTCTTCACTTCTATACTGACCACCCTATTTCTTGTTACTGCTTTTAGCGTTCCTACAACCCTCTTCCCCTGTTGTACCCTCTCCCGCACCTCTTCATCCATAGTCCCATCTTTACTCAACACACTGCCCAGATACTTAAAAGAGTTGACGATCTCCATAGCCTGACCGTTCAGCTTCACCTCACACTCTGTGACTTCACCCCTTTCGAAGACCATAACCTTGCTCTTCCCCGTATTTACCTTCAAATTCCGTTTTTCGCACACTGTTCCAAACTCATTTACCAGACCCTGCAACTCCCATTCATAATAATAATAATAATAATATTTATTCAGTTAGCAATTTACAGAGTTGGTACCACATAGTTTGTTACAAATATGACATGTACCAGCCTTGCATAATTCCAACTAAGGATAGCCCAATAAGGCCGTTAGGCGTATTTCCATTGGGGTCCTTGTGGGATTAGGTTAGCTGGGGAAAATGGGGAGGATAAAGAAATAGATACTTTAGAGAAAGTATTTCTAGGGGGTTATTTTAAGATACCTTACATCCTATAGTAAATATCAGTAATCCGTAATCAGTAATCATTTCAGTTTGGTTTGTCTATCTCTTATGTCGCATTTAGTAGTAGACATAAGCTTGGTGCTCCCTTCTCGCAGCTGTCCGGTTCAGGTGTTCCTTCAGGCTACGTCTGAAGGAATACAGTGTTCTCTTTTCACGGACTGACTGGGGTAGGTCGTTCCAGTCTTTGATGGCGGTGAAGAAGAATGTTTGCTTACCCTGTCCTTGGATTCTCGGGACCTTAAAATTAAACATCCTGTTTCTTGTATTATGTCCACTCCTCTCATTTGCTTTAACAAAATAATTCTTTAGGTACTCTGGAGCTCTGTCATAGAAAATTTTGAAGGCATTAGTGAGCCTGATTTGTTTGGCCCTGTCAGCGACATTGAGCATACCTAGTGACTGAAGTTGTTCCTGGCCAACATGTGATCTGGGTCCTAGGTTCAGCATGAACCTAACCATTTTATTTTGAGTGACCTGAAGTTTGTGCTGTGCTGATTTAGATGATGCAGAGTACCAGGATGACACAGAATAGTCAAAATGACATTGAACAAGCGCTTGGCAGAGTGTCTTTTTGGTCGCCGCGGGCAAGCATCCCACCTGTCTATACAGGTATTTTATACGTGCTCTACACTTACTCAGGATAGATTCCAAAATTGTTTCACCTGACAAACTCGCGTCCAGTTTTAGTCCGAGATATTTAACTTGTGACACTGTTGTTATAGGAATATCATTACAGTTGATCGAGAAGCCCACAATGTCTTTCAGTTTGCGTTTTGTTCCACATAAGATGGCTTCCGTCTTGGCCAGGTGAAGAGATAGTCTATTGTCCACTAGCCATTCACTACATGATTCTAGTTCTTTGGAAAGTGAAGCGGCAATACTTATTGGGTCTTTTCCTGAAACCAGGAGCACGCTGTCGTCTGCATACAGTAATAATTTACATGAGACGCTCAGTTCCATGTCGTTCACATAACAGAGAAAGAGTAAGGGACCAAGGATGCTTCCCTGCGGGACCCCACAGTTAATTGGCATAGGATCAGATATATTATCGTCAATTTTGACTCTTTGGGTTCTACCACTAAGATAAGATTTAAACCAGTTCACAGATCCTATGCCCATTGCTTGTAGTTTATTACATAGGATATCATGGTCTATTGTGTCAAACGCCTTTTGTAGATCAAGAAGAACCATACCGGTGTAGTTACCTTTAGACATTTCTTTACGAATGTGATCCGTTAAGTGGATGAGACAGGAGTCTGTCGAGTACATGCATCTGAAACCTGATTGAAACTTATAGAATAGATCATTTTGTTTGAGGTAGTGTTCAATTTGGGTGTATACTGCTCTTTCAAGGATTTTAGATACAATACATAATATGCTAACTGGTCTGTAGTTACCAACTTCTAGTTTATTTCCTTTCTTGAATAGAGGGGTTACAATAGCTTCCTTCAGTTCAGCAGGTACAGTGTTGGTGTTAATTGACAAGTTGATGATGTGGGTTAGGGGGCCTGCTATACCAATGGCTCCATCTCGTAGAAATTTGGCAGGAATTTTGTCTGGTCCTGTGCTTTTATGTACATTTAGGTTAGACAGCTTGTCAAAAGTGTATTTTGGTGTAACATTTTGCAATCCAAATGTGTTTGGGTGTATGTTTTTATCTCTGTAGAAATTTCGAAAGGTGGCCGTTGTTGTCGTGTATTTATTGAGAGGTTGAGGTAGGTTCTGTGCAAGTGTGTTTGCTATGGAGGTGAAGAAGGAGTTGAAGTAGGTTGAAATTTGTCGTTTATCGTGGCAAATCTGATCATTAATGGTGAGAGCAATATTAGTGTTAGACGAATCCCTTGTCTTGTTGCTGTAGCCTGTTGTTTTTAGGTGCCTCCATAGTTTCTTTGGGTTATTCTGATATTCCTCTGCCTTATTGTGAAAATAATTAGTTTTCGCTGATTTTATTTTCCTACTTAGTTTATTCCTGGCCCTGTTGAACTCATGTTTCAGACCTTGATCCTGTCTATGTTTCGCTAGCCTTTTTAACAGATTGTCTGTGTTCCAGATGGTGTAGTATGTCATTGTTGATCCATGGGTCTGACCTTGCTTTAATTCGTATGTCTTTCAGAGGAGCTATTTCGTCTAGAATGTTTGTGATGATGGTTCTGAAGCCAACCCATGCGTCATTAACGTTTGTACTTCCAAACACTGGAGACCAGTCTGTATTCCATAAAATGTCCAGAAATGTTTCTTTATTGTAGTTTCTGAGTGACCTTGTTTTGATAATCTTGTGATTCTCTAGGGTAATTTTTGTGGTTTTTCGTGTGCAATATGTGACGAAGTGATCACTTATCCCAGTCTGTATAACCCCTGATGGGATATTTTGTCCTCTCTGTTACAGTTTATGTGGTCTATTATTGTGGCAGTGTTCTCAGAGATACGTGTGGGGGTTGTGATGAGTTGTTTGTGATTGTGCATTGTCAGTATATGCCTATATTCTCGTACAAGCCTATCATTTCGTTGTTTGTAACATAGGTTAAAATCCCCTAGTATGATGGATTCATTCCGAGGGTCTAGCGATGACAACGTTCGTTCAAATTTGGTCAAGAATTGTGTGTCGTCTGGTGGCCTATAGCATACCCCAATTGTGATGGGTCTTGTCCTCGGCAGGTGTAGATCGATCCACAGAGCTTCGTGATTTTCTACATGGAGGTCGGTCCTGGTTGTGTGTGTGAGGTTGTTTTTTACATACAGACATACTCCTCCCCCATGCCTATTGCGATCATTCCTAACCATATTGAAACCTTGAATGTTTATTTCACCATCGTTTATACTTTAATCCAGCCAGGTTTCTGTGATTGCAATTATTGAAGCTTTGGCCTTATTAGCTAACAAGTTTAATTCTGACAATTTATGGTACATTGATCTGGCGTTAATGTGGATAAGATGGAGCCCTTTGTTGGTGAACACTCTGTATTCATCTTTGATTTTGAATGTGTCCTGGCTGGATTCTGAGTTGTTAATACTAATTGATTCATTTACATTAATATTCGGTAATGAATGCAAGGCACATATTTATTAGTGGCCCCTCCATCATTGACGAACATGCCTATTACATAAGGCATCCTCTTCAAACACTAATCCGCCGTAGTTTGAATCTACCGCGCAGAGCATTTAAAAACTGAGGAGCCTTCATCATGAGCGCACGCGACCTCACTCATGGCTTCAGTCATTATGAATTGGGTTCTCACTACGAAAAAACTTCGTAAAAAATAAAAACAAAAAGAAAATAAGAATAACTATCCAATAAGCTTTCCATCATATCGTGGATGTACTTGTGTGGATCTCTGACCAGACGCTGATTCAGGCGTCATTCCTCCTTCTCTGCTCTGCGCTCAGCCTGCCCGGACGTGTCTCCCCACGCTCCGCTGGTTCCGCATTTGTTGCGTCCCTAGTGAGTTTTTTCTCATTTGTTTACTCCGGGATGTATCGAGTAAGGTTAGGATATGCGTAGCAGGAGTGTCCTGGGCTGGTTGCCCGCAGTGCAGTGTATTTTGGGTCGTGTTTTTGGGGCATCTATTTCGGATGTACCCTCGTGGTCCTGTTGTGGACATGTGAACTTTTTCACAGTTGTGTTAGCTGTGATGCAGGTGGCTTTCATTACGCGTTAATTATTGCTGCCTTTTATCTTTCTGATGAGGTAAGCTTTGCTTACTGTCGTTCCTAGCGTATTTCTCTTCACTTAGTGAAGTTTTTTCTGGGTCCCGAGTCAGTCTTCCCTTTGCCGGAAGTATTTGCTACAGTGGTGTGTTGGCGGTGGTTCCTGTTGTGATATTTCCAGTGTTTTGTGTATATTTCAACTTTTATGATGCCGTCTACTTAGGCCAAGCCAGCCGCTCGTAGCTTTGCCACATGTACAAGTGTTATTGTTTATTATTTATAAATATGCCCTACTGTGTCATGTGTATCCGGGTTTTAGTTGTGTATTGGCTAATTCCACGGATTATTGTGTGGACTTAGGTTAGTCGTGCGTGGCTTCCCTCGTGTCCGTTGTACGTTCAGATGGTGTCTGTTCGGGGTGGGTTTCCTTCCGGCGGGTTTTTTCTCGGTTTCACCATGAAAAAAACCCGGCCGAGAGCCGTGTTGGACCACACGTGGTTTTAACACAGGCTGGTGTCCCCGGCGATGAGGTGTCTGTGGCTCTCCAGGACTGCGTCTCTGTGTTGGTGCCTGGTTTCAGGCCCCCTTTGATTCCCGGCGGATTGGTTGTACCCATCTATAAAACTTTGTTCATGCGAACTTACGTTATGTAGTTTTTCTACCCGGTTTTACAAAACCATATGAAAAACCTAGCTGTTGTTAAGGGCTTTCGTCCCCGGCGATCTTTTACAAAGAAGTGGGGACAGGAACTTTTGGGGTTAACGTTTTTCACATCTCACCCGGCGGGTGTACCTTGGTAGGGTGGGATAAACTAAGTCATTCAGTTAGTTAACCAATCCATTTTAAGTGGTACTGTATGTATCGCCGCCTTTACACTTACGGCGATTGAAGGTTCAATTGGGGTTAACATCGTTTTTCACACCCGGCGGGTGCTCCTAGGTGGAGGAAATAAGGAATTTACAATTCAATTTCGATTTAACCACTTAATTTAGTGATACGATTAGGTATCGCCGCCTTCAAACTTACGGCGATCTTGTTGTGACAATTCGTTAAAAATCAGATCTCGTATCAGCCTGCCTTGTGTTATTCTACTAAAATATTTCAAGGGCCGGCGTCTTTATGGGGGGTTGTTTTTGTTCCAAAATTGAATCTTGAGACAGTCACCACCAGAAAGACTATAATCGCCATGCTGGACCGTTATATTATATCAGAGGGTATTCTTCACTTTCTTCAAAAGATTTGTTTAGATATTCTGAACCCCGCCGCGTAGCGAGCTGTGATCGTTGTGTCATTACATCTCGTTATCCGGTGGGTTATTAACACTTGTGTGCGAACATGTTGGGTTAACCTTATGAGCATTAATTCCTGGAAATTTTATTTTTTTCCAGAGCTGGGCTCCGGCGGACCAATACTGACCCGGCGGTAGTTTTCCCCACCAGTCTCTGTCATGGCTACCTTGGCCCCAGTCTTTGCTTTATGCACTACCCCTGCTTGTGCTGGTATCCCTATTTTTGCGCATACCCTTTGTATAAGGTGTGTTAAATGTCTAGACCGTTCAAGGGGTCTCTGGGTAATGCGTAATTGTTCTTTTTGCTCCCAATTAGCTGTAAAGGTCCTTTGCGACAATGATAAGACCGCGGCAGTAGCGTTAAGAGAAGTTAGGCAACAGATGTCTGCGTACACTACAATTGTTGCACATAAATCACTTCAATGTGACAACGTCCCTCTTTGGGATAGATTGCTCACTGAACACCCTCCCCCTAAACGTTCCTCTAGAGTCACGTGTCATAAGCCGGCGGAGACTGGTCAGGGTTCTGTATCTTCTGCTGCTACACCAAAACGTCCACGAGAGCCTACACCCCCGGCGTCCGCCTCCTCGTCTCGGGCGAGATCTCGGTCTAGGTCACCTCTCAGACGCCAGTCATCTAGTCTAGCCTCTTCACCAGCGAGTAAGAAGAGTAGGACGGAAGGTTCCACCAGTGGTCACGGCGATGAATCCTCCAAATCTAAGAGTAGTTCACGGTCACACCGTAGCCATAAATCCTCCAAAAAGGATTCACATAAACGAAAGCATTCACCAGCGTCTAGTGCCTCTCTTCGCACTTCTACCCTAGACAGAGTTTGTGTTAGGACTGAAGGGTCCAGTGCGGTGCCAGTCCCTAAAGAGGATTTACCCATCAATATTTTAACCCTGGAATTGGAGAGTTCAGGGGGTTCAGTAATTGAGAATGTTTCAGACTCCCAAGAGAGTGTAAGCCAGGGCCTCGGTGTTTGGCGGTTTGCTCAGCCAGGGTCTGACCACCCACGTCCGACTCAAACGAGTCACACAGTAGCTGATGTCCACAGGGACGCGGCGATCCCATCCTCTATTCCTGACTTATCTTGGCAACAAGGTACCCCTGCTTCGGCGGGCTCTTCTCAGGAGGAGAAAGACGAGGTTTCAATAATTTCGGAGATGGAAGGACAAGAGTCAGGCTTAGACGCCGCGCAGGATAGTAATGATTCACATGTAAGTTCATCATCTAACCAATTTGGTACTGCGCAAGAAATTAATGGGCTGCTTACTCATGCTTTAGCTAAATTTTTTGGCCAACAACAAGAAACCCCCACAATGGACTTGGGGGCTCCCACGACAAGTTCTACGGTACGGCCTCTGATGACTTCGATTGCTTTATCTAAGATCCCTAACCCCCCCCCTCTCTGTCAACATCAGTGGGTACTAGGCCGGCTACGGTGGCATTGACAACTTCAAATGTAAGGGTCATAACGGATGTCAATCCACCCCCTCTAGACAAGGTGCCTCTTAGAAAGGTAGCTATGCCCTTGCTTTATGGACCAGACGAGTCATGGGTCCTTTTGACCCCCACTTAACCAGAGCTCGCCCAACCTACCTTGTCAGGGGAACTCCCAGTACCGCGTGAGTGGGTCATCCAGGGCAACAAATCAAAGAAGTTAAGGGCTTTGGATATTTTGGGAAATGTACTAGACGTGAACATCAAGGCTATACCTAGTTATTATCACCAAGACTATTTTGTGTATGCTTCTAAGCCAGCTTTACCCCCTGCCTCTGCTTCAAAACTTTTTTCAGACTGGTCTAAGCTGGATGGGTTCAATGATATTAAGACTCTGTCAGCTCTCACTCCTGAACTTGATTTACAGACCGTCACAGTCGAAGCAGCTAATCCAGTCTTGAAGGTGGGGCAGTTGGGTCCAGGACCTTGGGTAGATTGGGAGGTAGAGGCTCAAAACTTTGCAACCACATTTACATCTAAATCTTCCCACCAGATCCCTCAAGATTCTCATTCATGGTTCTCTATGCCAGTAGGTTCTGCCGGCGGAGTCCCATCAGCTTTGTTTTCTTTCCTAGCCGCACCTAAGATTAATCTTTGTGAGCTAAAAGACCCTTTCACTACCCCTACCCCTACTCACCTAGACAGAGAATTTAGGCTAAGGGGGAAAGCTTTTCGCCTGTTCTCTCAGTACATAGTGTCTCAACAGGTGGCTAAGTCTTTACTGCGGTCCACTCAGGCAATCGCAGATGCGGATGCCAGAAGATCGGTTGAATTATCCCGGCGACTGCTCCTCCAGTCGTCAATCCAATCCTTGGGTGACATACGCACCGCCTTGCTTGAGGCGGTACGAGCAAGACAAGATCTCAGAATGTCTTTAGTTCGCAAGCTTCCTGATCGCATTGCGAATCAGGTGGTCATGTTACCAGTGCTTACTCCCTCTTTAATGTCCCCTGAAGTGTGGCGAACGGTGTTCAATATGGCACAGGCTTTCAAGCACAGTCCCACCCCTTCTAAGAAACCTGCATTTAACTTCCCCAAACCCAGGCCAACCGCTAAAGCTCAGCCAGGGGGATCTAAACCCTTTCTTCCGCCTAAGTCCTCCCACTCCCCCCAAGGTCAGTTCAGGCATAGACAGAGTAGGTTTTCAGGTCAGAGAGGACGCGGCCAGAATAAGCCAGGTCAGGGCCAGTCTTCGGCCAGCACCAGCCAGCCGGCAAAGCGTCCAGCACCACCAACCCCACCATCAAAAAACTAAAGTCTCTCTCACTCCCGGTGCCAACCTTAAGGCCGGAGGACCCGAGGGTAGTACAGCCGGCGAACCCTTGTCTGCTAACTGGGTCGTTCCGAACGTGTCACCAAGCATGGCCATTAACCCTTAAAAAGCGGCTCACCACATAAGTCGAGTTGAAAAAACTGGCAAAAAACGGGTGAAAAAAGGGTGGAAATCGAGTGAAAATGGGTGGGATAGTCGACATCTGTGGCCTCCCGGCCCACACTAACTCCAGTTCCCCCACCGCACGTGAGGATGACAGTGTAACCAATAGTTCGCTAAAAGTGAGCAAGGTAGCAAAATCAGCTAAACTTCCATCTTCGAGGTATACTTAGCTGTATGTGGCGTCATTGTGTAGCGATTTCCACCTAGTTTTCGGCGCAATACAGTTCCTTTCATACTGATGGTTGATATAGCAGTCAGAACGGCCCAGAAAGGCCCAAAACGGCCACAGAGCACCCGCTAGAGGAGGGTTAAACACTTGGGCACGGATGGTGGCACGCAAAGGCATCACTTGGCAGTGGCTCAGGCGACCTCGCTTACGTCAGCCGACAACGGCGAATTTTGTTTCTTTAGAGGTGGAGTCACTGGTCCAGGAAATGATTGCCAAGAATGTCATCATCCCGGTCCCCCCAAATTACCCTGTATTCACGTCCAAACTATTTTTGGTAAGGGACAGTGTTCAGATGAGGCCGGTCGTAGATCTGTCTTATCTGAACCTTCACATTCACAACGAATCTTTCAGAATGTTAACAGTACACCAAATCAGGCTAACACTTCCGCCGGGAGGTTGGATGTGTTCACTAGACCTGACAGACGCCTATTGGCACGTATCGGTCAACAAAAGATTTCAAAGGTTTTTGGCCTTAAGGATCAGGCACCAAAATTTTGTTTTTCAGAGGATGCCGTTCGGCTTGAACCTAGCACCTCGATTATTCACGAAATTAGTCCGGCAAGCCCTGATGCCATTGTTAAAACAGGGAATCAGAGTGTTGTGGTACCTAGACGACTGGCTGGTGGTGGCAGAGACACAACAATTATGCATAAAACATGTCAATATCATTTTAAATCATGTCAAAACTCTAGGCTTCAAGGTAAATCTGGTAAAGTCAAACCTTGTTCCCTCACGAGTAATTCAGTGGATAGGGCTGGTCTGGGACACGGCCGCTCTCACTCTGAGTCAGAGTGTGGACAATCGCAACAGGTTTCGCAGGAAACTGTTCATGTTTCTTCACAGTCTGACTACGACGCGGAGGGTCTGGGAGTCTCTGGTCGGCTCTCTCAACTGGATTCAACTAACTGTCAAGTTGGGCCGGTTGAAAGTAAAACTATTAATATTGGAAGGCAACAAATATTTCCCGCTTTTACCGGCGGGAAAATTATGGCCCATCCCGAAATTAATCCACACCTTACTAGCGGTCTGGGCGAAGAAGGAAACGTTGCACTCAATAATGTCATGGACCTCTCCTCCTCCAACGGTAAGGGTAGACACGGATGCGTCAGGCACAATAGGGTGGGGATTTCAGTCAAATCAGGGGCACCAGGGTCAGGGGCTTTGGTCCCACTTAGAAATCTCTCACATCAATGTCAAAGAATTACTAGTCCCCTTGTATTTCCTTCAGGCTCACGGCCCGGCGTTACGGGGCAAGTCGGTGGCCTTCAGAATGGACAATCTGAATGCAGTTCACTGTATTCAGAAACAAGGGTCAACGAGGTCAAGGAGGTTGCTAAACGTATCGGAAGAGATTTTTACTCTAGCCAACAGACTAGACATTTACCTTCACGCATCTTATCTCCCAGGCGTAGCGAACGTCTGGGCAGACGCTCTGTCCCGGAGACAGAGCACGACAGTAGAATGGGAGCTCAAGCAACCCATTTTCAACCTAATGATTGCAGAGCTCTCCCATCCACAAGTGGATCTATTTGCGTCCGAGGAGACTCACAAACTCCCTCTATACCTCACCCGCCGGGCGAAAACGCCGGCAGGGGGGCCAGATGCCCTAGTGACAGACTGGAACAGATGGAGCTCCATCTATCTGTTTCCGCCGCCAGATGCATCACTAATGTGCCACGTAGTGAACAAACTACGAGATTATCGAGGCTTAGTCTCGCTAATCGCGCCCCTGTGGCCGGCGCAGTTGTGGTACCAGCAATTGAAAACGTGGTGCCCGGACCCGGTGTCGCTCCCGGTCGGGTATTTCCACTTAGACACGATTGGCAACCTAGCGACCTCGCTGACTTTTGCATTATGGACATTCAGGAGGCCAAGTGGCTAGCACCATACGGTAGAGATGTGACCAATAAATTAATCAATCAATATACTCAGTCTACGAAACGACAGTATCACTCACATTGGCAAGCCTTTACTTCCTGGATCATCAGAACGGAACAGACTGTGCCGTCAGTGGCTTTAGTTTTCAATTATTTAAATTATCTGTTTGAGCAGAAACATTTATCTGTGGTCACATTAAAAAATCACTTAACTGCGATTAGAGTGCCCTTTTTAGACCTCACAGGTCTCTCCATACCGGTGGCGGAGGAAACGGGTTTTATGAGAGCTTGTTTTAAACTTCGCCCACCTCCCCGTCAGCTCATGCCTACTTGGTCTCTGGACAAAGCTTTGTCTTTACTTCACTCTCGTCTGTACCAAAATACTGCAGACTTTGCATTACTATTAAAAAAGGCGGTTTTCCTTTTGGCTTTGGCCACCGGGAACAGAGTGTCTGAGCTGGCGGCGATGAGCAACACACCTAATTGCCTTAGGTTTGGTAGACTTAATGAATGTATTCACTTTGCACCTTCCCCAGGTTTTGTAGCCAAGAATGAGCACAGTGCACATGTGTTTTCTGAGTTCACGGTGCCGGCGTTAAAAAGGGGAAAGGTGCATCATAATCTATGTCCAGTGCAAGCTCTAACCAAATATTTGAGAGTAGCCCCTCTAAACCCCCAGGGTGCTTTATGGGTAGCAAGTACGGGTAAACGCTTACTTAAACGGCGATTAGCCTCTCTTCTGGTCGAAGTCATTAAAGAGAGTAATCCCGGCGTTGTGGGTCGGGCCCACGATTTACGCAAATGGGCAGCCTCTTTACGTTTCCTGAAATTTTTTTCAGTAGACGATATCGCGTCCACTCAGTTGTGGGCGTCTAATCATACGTTTTTGTCTAGATACTTGTCAGTTGCTCTAGACAAACCTTCCTTACCATGTATAGCTTTAAGGCAGAGGGTCTAGGTGGCCCTGCAGTCACTTTTGTTTATTTTCACGGAAAGGGGGGGGGGGGGGGGGGGTGCAGTCAGTTGACATAGGACACCCTAGACCCCGCCGGAGTATGAGAGCTGTGATACAGTTTAAGGTTAATGTGATATGAAAATTTCTCAGCGAGAAATTGTGCTAGTACAATGTTAGTACAAAACAACGGTGTTGTTATAGTAGTTTTAGCTGCGAAAGCAATTAATATTAGAACAGTGGAGATCCCTTGCAATTTATCTCCACAATTATTTTGGGGTTTATGATGTGCACATATAAACTTATAACTTGTTATTTTTGTCACCACTCGTTGAGTGGGGTGCCTTTGTAACTACAGATCTGTGTTCAGAATCTTCAGGGTTACCCATTTTTTGTCAGGCAGGCTTCTTTGAAGCACGCACCTGCCTGAACCCCTTTTTCTTGTATATTTGTGGCCTACACCATGTTAAATATATTTTTTCAAGAGTAAGAATACTATGTGGTTGTTTTTATTATCTACTTTTCTAGAGTTATGATATGATTACGAATGTCCCCCTCCAGTCTTAGAAATCAGGCATGTTCGTCAATGATGGAGGGGCCACTAATAAATTATAGGTTTGACTCCTGTAAGGAGATAAAGAAAACCTAATATTTAGTAGTGGCCCCGTAATCATTGACGACTGGGGCCCTCCCGACCGTCCCCTTCCCATTCGTTGATGTATTGAGGATTTTGGTTTACTTGATATGTCAGTGAAGGAGGAATGACGCCTGAATCAGCGTCTGGTCAGAGATCCACACAAGTACATCCACGATATGATGGAAAGCTTATTGGATAGTTATTCTTATTTTCTTTTTGTTTTTATTTTTTACGAAGTTTTTTCGTAGTGAGAACCCAATTCATAATGACTGAAGCCATGAGTGAGGTCGCGTGAGCTCATGATGAAGGCTCCTCAGTTTTTAAATGCTCTGCGCGGTAGATTCAAACTACCGCGGATTAGTGTTTGAAGAGGATGCCTTATGTAATAGGCATGTTCGTCAATGATTACGGGGCCACTACTAAATATTAGGTTTTCTTTATCTCCTTACAGGAGTCAAACCTATAATGTTGCATAGGAATTCCCATTCTTCACTGTTGGTCTTCTTAGAGATGCACTTCATGTGAGCTACAGTTTTACACTTAACACAGTTTATGATCCTTTGTTTTCTTGTTATGAGTGATTCACATATTTCACAAATGATTTTAGGACCCTTAATAGCTATTTCCCTACATTTATCGCATTCCACTTCTTTTCTGCTAGTAACGTAAGTACATCGATCGTGTACTGTTTCATTACAACTACTACATTGTGACGTTGTACTCCTTTTGTTGAATCCAATATCGCACACTATACATATTTTCCTGTTACTGTTCATCGTACGTCTGGCGGTGTGGTGATCAGCTGTGCGCCGTGAGCGGCAGATGGTGTGTGAGCGCGTGAGATGAGGACAGGTTGTGGCTCCCCCTTGCCCCCCTCCCACCCCACTGGGTTGGTTTCTCTTGTTGTCTATCTTGATCGTTGCTGTTACTTAATTGTCGATGTGTTTGCTAGAGCTTCCTGCTTGTTTGGGTGTTCTGGTTGCATGTTGTGTTACTTGGGTCACCGATATCTGTGGTAGTGATGATACAGTTGAGGGTAATGTTGAGTAGGTAGAATGTTGGCACTGTGCTGGCGGTTGCCCTGCGGTCTTGGTTGTGAGTTGGAGCGTGACGGGAGACTTGGGTGCCTGCTGGCCCAGTTTGTTATAACGAATTTTACTGCAAGGGACTGTTGAAATGTCGGTGTCTGCCTTACTTGTTTGGTGGTGAGGTTTCTTCAACGTTGAACTAGGGCCGAGGTTGGTCTCTACATCTCCGCAGCTAATTAGAGTGTAGCACAATAGGTGTTGTAGCGAGGTTGTGCCAGAGTATTTACCCAGCCTCGGCGTCTTCCCGATATATGAAATAGACCAGGCAGGAATGGTGACAGAAATTTCACTCGTGTGTGATTTCTGTGATATGTGGTAACCCAGGTGCGAATCCCGGTGGATCACATGCTTACTTTCATTAATTTCTTTGGGAGTTGTTTGGTGTTGGAGTGAAATTAATAAAATTAGATTGTGTGTGGATAAGTTCTGCTACCTGGGCGATACAGTTTCCGCTGAAGCTAGCTCTATTGCTAGAGTCAGAAGTGGCTGGGGAAAGTTTAGAGAGCTGTTGCCACTCCTGACCATGAGAGGGCTCCCACACCACCTTAAAGGGAAGGTGTATGCCTATATCTTGTGTGTTAGGAGCGCAATGACCTATGCCTCAGAGACGTGGCCGGTTAAAGCGGAGGATATCGATAGAATGGAACGGAATGAAAAGAGAATGGTGAGATAGATGTGTGGGATTAATCTCAGGGACAGGGTATCGAGCAGGGAATTGAGAAGGCGTTTGGACATTAGGAGTGTCAGTGAAGTGATGCGCACGAGCCGACTTGGTTGTTTGGACACGTGGAGAGAATGGATGATCAGAACTGGGTGAAGAAATGCCGGACTGTGAACGTGGGGGGAGCTGCGTGTAGGAGTGGACCTAGAATGACGTGGGCTCGGGTACTCCGGTCCGATCTCAAAATAAACAACTTGACAAATGACAACAGAGGCAGCCCTTGACAGGGCCGTCTGGAAAGCCGCTATTTGTGAGACTGTAACCACACTCTCTGTGGATAAAACTATCTTTAAACGTGTATGTATGTACTGTACTATGTGCGCCATTGCTGTCACTCTTGTAAGTATCATAGAGATCTTTGGCCTTTTCCCTTACGAAATCAGCATTTATTGGAATGTGGCGCCTGTTCATGTATTCGATCCAAATGTTTAGGGTTTTTTCGGTCTTGAACAAGATTTTATCTTTGATATAGTGCACGTTTTGCAGCATAGGGTATAGAGATGGCTAGGGAAGCACTAATTTCTTTTTTCTTTTTATAAATCTACCTCACTGTCGATTAATTTACCCCATAGTGGTGGCCACAGGCAGCGTAAGACATGCCACCCTATATTTTCTTGATTATTTCACCATTTTCCTCTAAAGTCATCATTTTCATCTGCCTTATGTTCTTCTTTGGTTCTTTCCCGCTTGCTTGAGGCTGATCAGACTTGCGTTTATTGGCCATGTTAACGAGATTATACGAAATCTGTATCATTACACTGGACGAACGAGAGCGGGTAAACACAAGCTAGAGTTTGGACGACTGGCGAGAAACGGTGGAATGGCGGGCTGCCACTCTCGCGGCCGTTTGGCTATACTGTACAGTGGAGCCTATAGTACTATAGTACATGCCAATTGAAATAATTAAAGGATATTAAGACTCACCAGAAACATTTTAAAGTTATTTATTTAATTAGGCCTAGGCCTATATTGTTTGTTTGCTTCGTCCTAATACTGGGTGTCCGCCTCATTATTGTTTCTCTCGTCAATGTCCGACTCATTATTCTTCTCCTCTTTACCATGATAGCTACTTTGGGCCCTAAGGTCCTCCCTAGTCGGCTATCTAAGCTCCTCAGTCCTCATGGCTTGCCTCAAAAAGTCGTCAAAGCTGGGATCCTTGATATAGACACGTCGCCATTTTGGTCCAAGTCGCATTATCCTTCTTCTTGCCGCCGAAGGTACATTCCTGGCGAACCGGAACCATGTTCCTCTAAGTTTTTTTAAGTGCTTTTAAGGTTATGAACTTATGAATGAAAAATACTGCCACTTGGGATTGTATTGTTTCAGTTAATATATCACTCACAAAGGCATAAAACTTGATGCAAGGTAAGTTAAGTATATTTCTTGTTCTGCGCATCTTTCCTAAAATTGCGAATGTCCTTTTCCACTTTGGGCTTTTCAGGTGGCCCTCTATCACGAACAACTGCATCACCACTTGGTCCCACGGCTACCATTATCCATTTATCATGAATTGATGGAGAGAGCGAGCAATAAATGATACAGTAAAGGTCGAACAGAAACTGATAAGAGAGTAAAGTAACTTTATCACGACCGACAAGTGCCGAGAGGTAGCCTATGCTCTCGGGTCGGCTCGCCACTCGGATCAATTCGCCGCTCGGGTCAATTCGCCGCTCGGGTATTTTCGCCGCTCGCCTATTTTCGTCTCTTGATCACCCGCCAATTAAAAAATTTTGCCGCCAGACGAGAGCTTTGGTATTTTTTAGATTATGGCGCCAAACATGATTTCGCCAAGCTTAAACACGCCAGACATGAGAGTTTACTGTAGGCCTAAATCTTATGCATTGTAAATAATAATGTAGACATGGCTAAATAACAGTCCTAACCATAAAACTTAGGTGCATTATAAATACTGTAGATTGGGGCATTGTTTTTATTATGGGAAACATTTTAGGCCTAGGCCTAGGTTCTAAATTCGTCCAGTCACCCTTTAACCTAAGAAGTGCTGAGGTAGGGTAGTGGCCTCCCCTCCCTGTGCGGAGGTATTTCGACTGTTTCTTTCACTCAAATTGTCATCGTACCATAAATATCATTAATACTTATCCATATGCGCCTATTTTACGTTGATTATAAAGGTATTAACCTGTTACAACAATAAAACAAGTGGAAACAGCGTTTGGATGGTCAAAATCGGCAAATTAGATCGGGAGTTACATAACCAAAGGCTGAGCCAGCCTGCCACCTGTCATGACGTCTGGAGAGACACTGTCGTGTAATTGTCTCTCTTTCTCTCTTTCATTCGCTATGTAGCACATACAAGCACACCCCTCTTATGACTCGCTATTGATAGCACGAAAATATATCGACGAAATAAGGGAATAAGAGGGAAAATAGGTGATAATTGAAGGGTGGGGGGGGAGTGATATTTGCCATGGCCAAGGGGCAATACCAAAAGATTTTTTTTTTTTTTTTTATACTGGGCTGGTTTAACCCCTCAGACCCGATTGGGCTCTGAGGCATCCATAAAAAACACCCCGCGGAACCCGGAAGGGTTCTGAGGCTCCGGCAGCTTGAAAGCCTGTAAGCTTGGTGTGCGAGGCGTCCGTCCGACGCATGTAAACAACAGCCGGTTGGACCGACGCCGCGCATCTCTGACCACAAGAAGGAGAGGCGTCCTTGTTCGTGTGTGCCTGTATGTTATTGTTAAGTAGTGAAAAGTAGTGTAAAGTGGCTGATATCGCCACAAAGTTATCTCCACGGAAATCGTCATCAAACTGAACCAGTTGACTTAGAGAGCTCTACTCAACGCCATTCTACAGGTACGAAACACATCTACGCTTGGGGATGCGCGGGAATGCGGAAGCAGTCAAAATAACAAAGATACGGTAGCCTAGGCGTAGACATTTTTCGGCCAAAAACCCCGGGTTTCGGTATGGAATACATAGCCGGGTCTGAGGGGTTAAATGTTTTTTTTTTTAGGCCTGGGATTATATAAGGAGTTCCGCAGTGCAGCGGTAGGCCTTATATAAGTAGATCCGCAGTCCAGAGGTTAAGTACCCATTTCGCCCCAAATATTGTACATCCAATAAATACATATTATGAGGAGAATATGCATAAATACATATTATGAGAAGATTACTTACCACACAGACTTTATTTTAAATCATTGTCATATTTAGCCTAGCCTAACATCGTCTAGGCCTATTTCCGCCGCTTTCGTCCGACATGGACTGGCCTATGATCTGTGTTTTGAGCATGAATTTCCTTCATTGCTACCACCAGGTCCACCATCCATATCACCAGATGTACTAGAGGTTATAATCAAGGCGAGAGATAAGAGGTTCAGGCACAAAAAAAGCTTGCAAACAGTTAGTTTTTCAACACAAAAACGAGTGGACTGTAAGCGTCTGCCTAGTGATGACGTCATGCAAGGATGGCGGCAACATCTTGCGCATTTGACGATCGGATTTTTTTTTTTTTATTTTTTTTTTTATTTTTTTTTTTTTTAAAGACAATGAACGGAGGAAGGAAAAACACAGATAAAACAAAAAGGTCCATGTGCCTAAAGGCATCCTCCATTCATAAAATGTTTGTAACAACTGGATTTAAACTTTTGTAGATTGTAAGTTTGTGGAAAGCAACTCGAGGGAAGTGAATTCCAAAGAGTAGTAGTTCTAGGGATAAATGAATTTTGATAAGCAGAAGTTCTCCATTGTGGAGGAGAAAGTGTAAATTCATGGGCGCTCTCAGCTGCCCTAGTTCTACGGGGAAAGATGTGGAGAGGCGGCACAATTGAAGCAAGTTCCTCGGAACAATTGCTGTGAAAATATCTGTAGAATAATGCAAGGGATGCAACGTTTCTTCGTATGGATAATGTAGGAAGGTCCTGTGTGATTGCAGGGTTATTGATTAATCTAATAGCTTTATTTTGAATTTTGTCCAACTGCCTCAATGCAACCACTCCACTTCCACTCCACAGGTGAACAGTAATCCATCTGAGAATGCACATGACTTTTATATATTACGGCCAACTGCTCGCCAGTGAAGAATTCTCGAACTCTGTACAGGAGTCCCAGTTTTTTAGAGGCATTCTTAGAAATGCTTCTAACATAATGTATCCAGCTCAAGTTAGTAGTTAATGTTACACCGAGAATGTCAATGCTAGGGGAAGTGGGAATATTTACATCATTAAAAAATATATGGGAGTCGGATTCACTCGGATTTCGTCTCTAAAGCGGGTATCACACTGGGCCAAATTCTCCGATTTCCAGTCTCTGTTTTCAGCCAGTAGCGCCGGCAAATTCTATCGCACACGCCAAGCGTCCTGGCTTCACAAGTGCGGGAGTCTCCGACACATCAATAACAATGTCCGACCTTAGCCTATATTGTGCCATTTCACCTATACACTCAACCCTCTGTTATCGCGCCTAATTGGTGCCTAATTAGTGCCTAATTAGTGCCGCTATAACGAGAATCGCGATAATGGAACTTAATAACTTATGGGGAAAAATAATTTGGTTCCCAGGTCCTAACTTTTCGCCCAAAGATTCGTCCAAACAGTCACCCAAGTACCCATTTCTCCCCTTAAATAAGCCTACATCCAATAAATATATATTGAAACCTTTTGAAAATAAATATTATGAGGATAATACTTACCACATAGATTTTATGTAAACATAATCATATTTAGCATAGCCTAGGCCTAGCCTAACCCATCGTCGTTTCCGTGGCTTTCGTCAGTCACGGCACTTGACTGTGTTTTCTTACAGTTTCTTACAGTTTCTTACAGTAGATCCTCTGGAAAAAGGCAAACTATGCCTGTGTATCCAGCTCAGTACCAGTACTTGCACTGCTGCGGTCGTTCACGGTGTTGGCGGCGGCGGTAGCAGACGCAACATTTTTACTATTCTGTATTTTTGTTTTATAATCAAACTTCAAATCTTGTCTTCCCCATGCTTTATCAAGATTACTTTCAAACTCCCTTATTGATTCGGAATCGACTACATACTGGGGCAGTGCGTTCCACTCATTTACCACTCTATCACAAAATGAGTTCTTCGCCTTCTCAAGCCTATTTCTTTCTTTGTAAATGTTCTTAGAGTGTCCTCTCGTTCTTGTTCCCTCCCGCATCAAGAAGATACCTTCACACACATCCTCATCGTACTTTCCTGACACTATCTTAAAAGTCTCTATCATATCCCCTCTCTTTCTCCTATATGCCAGTGTCGGAAGTCCCAGTGTCCTCAACCTCTGCTCATAGCCCGCGTTCTTCAACGTTGGTACCAGCTTGCTAGCTCTTCTCTGCACTTTCTCCACTGCTTCTATATCCTTTACCATATATGGAGCCCACACCTGGTTTGCATATTCCAGGTGTGGCCTAACCAGCGCTGTATATAGATTCCTGAAGATTTCTTCGTCAAGTGACACAAATGTCCTCCTTATCAGCCCTACAATTCTATTGGCTTTGTTTATCTTTTCCGCTAAATGTTCTGAGAAATTTAACTTATTATCTATCATTACTCCTATATCCTTTTCTGCACTCACTTCCTCCATCGCTTCATACATACTGTATCCTACCTTGTCTATCTTGCTGGTCCCAATCCGCATGTACTTGCATTTTTTTGGATGAAAAGGCATTAACCAATGCTCAGACCATCCCTTCATGCCCTCCACATCTCCTTGAAGCAAACCCATATCTTCCTTACTCCTCACTCTTCTATACAGTTTAGTGTCATCCGCATACAGGTATACCTCACTTCCATTAGTTATAACTTCAGGCAAGTCGTTGATAAATATAACGAACAGCAGTGGTCCCAACACAGATCCCTGAGGTACCCCACTTGTAATTTCCCTCCACCCCGAGCCTATTCCATTCACCAATACCCTCTGTCTCCGATCTTTCAGGAAGGCTTCTATCCATTTCACACATTTCTCCCCTATATTATAGCTTCTAACTTTCTCTATTAACCTTTTATGTGGGACCTTATCGAAGGCCTTCATAAAATCGCAATATACCACGTCTATTACATCACCATCTTCTAGAATTTGCATCCAATCATCTACCACCTTAATTAGCTGTAGTACCGTCGACCTCCCCGGCAAGAATCCGAACTGTCTCCCACTGAAAAGTTGGTTTGACTTCATATGATCCATTATTCCTTCTCTAATTACCGTTTCCATTAGTTTACACACAACACTTGTCAAACTGACTGGTCTATAATTCCCTGGGTCATTTCTCTTTCCCTTCTTAAATATAACTGTTATGTTCGCCTCTCTCCAGTCCATCGGGATTTGTCCTGTATTAAACGATACCTCAAATAACATTTTCAATGGCTCTACTAACATCTCCCCTCCTTCCTTTATGATTCTTGGGTGTATCCCATCCGGTCCCGGTGACTTACTTCTGTTCATTTTTTCTATAGCCCTTCTTATTCTAGCATGGGAAAACTCTACTAGTTCTAGTGCCGGTGCCTGTTTGATGGGAATAGTAGGCACTGCATCCTCCGACTCCACTGTTAGTACCCCCCCAAAGTATTTCCCCAGCACCTCTGCTTTCTCCTTATCAGTCTCCGCTCTACTCCCATCATTCAACCCCCCCACCAGCTCTGGGATCCCTACTCTTCTTGTTAATTTTTCCTGAATGTACTTCCAGAATATTTTTGGATTATCCTTCACATTTCTAGCTATCTCTCTCCCTGTCCTTCTCCCCCCCCCTTGTTTCCCACCTTATTTTATTGTTTATTTGTCTACGTTCCAGATCCACTTCCTTAGCCTCTATACTAGACCCCCTGTTCTTTTTTAACAATTTTAATCTTTCCCACAATCGTTTCTTTCTTCTAATCAATATCCAAAGCTTTCTTTTCATTGGCAATTCTGGGTTAGTTCTTTTCCTCAATTTTGTTTTATCCTTATATTCCCTTACTGGTACACTTTTGGATACAGCATTCTCCAGTTTGACTCTAATTTTCCTCCACATTCCTTCAGCGTCTTCACCGTTCAAATATTCCCCCCAGTCAATGTCCAAACACCGTCTCAGCAGCTCATAATCTGCTCTATCATACATGTATATTTTTCTATTGCTTTTATTATCCCTCTCCGATTTAATGTTACAACTAAAGCTTATACAGGCATGGTCACTACGACCTATAGGGCTATCCACATTAACATGTTCCACTATATCCTCTTCATTGCTAAAAATCAAATCAAGTACACTCCCCTGCGTCCCATCTCTATATCTTGTCATCTCTACAATATGTTGCGTTAAAAAACAATCTCTCACTTTGTCTATAAACTTATTTTCCATGCTACCCTGTCCCGCTGAAGTAGTACAATTTGCCCAGTTGATCCTTGGCAAATTGAAATCTCCAATCAAAATTTTATATTTGTTCTCTCTATTATCTATCTCCTCCATTGCTTTCAGTAGGTTATCATCCTCTCCCCTGCTATTATTTGGGCTTCTATATATAGAGGCAATTAGAATTGATCCTCTTACACATTTTACTTCAATACACAAATACTCACAATACTGCTGTCTCATATCCACCTCATTAACCTTGAGCTCTTTTCTTACATAAATAAACAGTCCTCTTCCAACCTCTGCTCTAATAGCATTTCTCTCATATAACTCAAAACCCTCCAAACTATATTCCACCAGTTCCCTCTCAATTCTAACATTTTTTGGTCTTACTTCCTGTAGGGCTATGATATCAGGTGTTTTGATGGTCTCTGGCTTTCAATTCCTACATTATTACCACCAGGCCCACCATCCCTATCACTGAATGCACTAGAGGTCATAATATATGCGAGAGATAAGAGGTTCAGGCACAAATAAGCAAGTAAAAGGCGGGTGGACTTGGAAGCGTCTGACGACATCAAAGATGGCGGCCGTAAAATGCGCAAGTGACGCTTTGATTTCGATAATTTTGGATTCATTGGATTCACTTGTTTGTTTGTGTTTTCTAGTTTGATGTCGAGTCTTTCATTATTATTACTCTGGTTTTCGGTGCGCCACTGTATGATACATGATTAATAAATATAAGAACAGAAAAAAACAGCCAATGAGAGCCCCACCTCACTCTGACGTCAAGCCAATCAGCTGCTGAATCACACCCATGCTTGGCGGTGACGTAGACAGGCGGGATTTTCGAGTTTTCCCGTCAAAGAGGGACCGCGATAACGGCTCTAGGACCCGCGGTAACAGAATAGTTGGGTTTTTTAGGTATGAGCGATAACGGTGAAACGCTATAACCAAACCCGCGATAACGGAGGGTTGAGTGTACTGTAATGTATAGTAATATGGATTTACATCTACAATTATAATGCAATATGACTCAATCTACACATTAGTGTAATTTTTTTTTTTAATTTGAAGCTTATAATTATGAGGAAATATTTTGAACTTTTCGGAGGTTTTCAAATGTTTTCGATTCATACCAATCGCCGTGGCGTAGGCTATAGAACAGTGGTTATTTAGCTGCAAGTGGTGTAGCTATTTTAGCATTAATTCACCTTGAAAATTGTTTATGTCTACCAGCAGCCCTTCTCACAATCAAAACACTTAATTTTGTAGCAAAATATATATTTCGATCATTATACTGTAGTGTGGTGTTTCACTTAAACTGTAGAATAATATGGATTGATATTGACAAACTTTGTGTAATAGGACCCAATCTATACGTTAATGTTGCTATGTTTTAAGTTTGAAGCTTATATAAGTAGCTATGAGAAAGTTGTTCGCAATATATAGGCTATATAGCCTGACGGCACCCCTGTCGTTACTTCGGCACTAAGCGATCGTTTATATTATGCTGTTTCACCTATAATTTAGAGTAATATGGATTTATATCGACAATTATAACTCGATCTACAAGTTTGCGTTATTATTTTTTATATTTGGAGCATATATGAGGAAATATTTTGAATTTTTCGGAGGTTGTAGAATGCCTGGTATAACCCTGTGTAGCGGGTAGACCTGTATTTATCTCAATACTGTAATTTGGTAATGTTACAATATATTTTTACATTTTACATTCATAAATAGTCCACTAGTTTACTAGGTTAGGTTAGGTTAGGCTAGGTTAAATATATTGTTCAATGATTCTTGGTAAATAGGCATTTGAAAAACAGTTCCTCCTGTTACACAGGATCTTTTACCGAATGTTTTTGCTTCATAACAATCGCCGTGGTGTAGGTAGGAAGTGGATATTTAGCTGCAAGTGGTGTAGCTATTTTAGCATTAATTCACTTAGTGTCTATCCGCAGCCCTTCTCACAATCAAAACACACAATTATGTAGCAAAATATATATTTCGACGTCATATACTTGAGATATCAATGAGATTAAATGCGAGCTGTAAAGAGGCTGATAATTTATCTCCGTCAAAAAACGGTGCTTCCCACCCAGTGCGGGAAGCATCCTAGCTCCGTCAAACGGCGAGATTTGTGCTGGAGAATGGCGGTAGCTCTATTTTTTGCGGTAGAATGGCGAGAATTGGCCCAGTGTGATACCCCCTTAAGTGGCAAACACCTTGATAATGGCAGATTATTTTAGTTCAGTTAACTCTTTTGATTGTTTTTGTTTATGTTTTCTAGTTTTATGTTGAGTTTTTAATTATGTTTGCTCTTTTTTCGGGTTTCGACTGGGATTTTTGTGCGAAGATTGAAGCTTTTTGAGCGAACATGGAAATTGGGAATATTTAGTAGTAGCCTCTACGTTCCAACGTAGAGCTATATACTTATCGTATAATTCTGCTCCGCTCTGGAGCGGGCAATTATTGTAATCACAAGCGCGATTAAATCGATAACATCTAGAGTAGCACCTTACTCTCTACTAGGTACGTTGTACACACTTTCGAGACCACATTTGAAAAGGAAAAGATCAAATATTGATGAGAAAGAAAGAAAAACTTTAAGAATCTTGCCCATCCTATCTGGACCTTTACGCCGTTGTCATAGGCGTACCTCCTTAGCCCAACTGGGCTTATAAGGCATCTGTTTTCGCGCTACTCAAATGTCAACACACAATTTTTCTTGCTCCATATTTTGTGTCTTCCACCCCTGTCGCCTACCCTTTTGGGCGAGTTGTGGGCCTTCTTTAAGGCACCTGAGCTTCTAGACAGATGATCCGTGATGTAGGCACGCCAAAAATGAGCTCTAATGTGTTTTAATTTGGTAGGGCGTCGAAAACTGCTTGGTCACTATATTTTTACATCTGCGCATGCGTCGCCCTTTGGCGACTGTCATTAGGCCTTTGCCTTTTATTTTGCTTCACTCGCAGTGGCTTAGTTTTGTTTACTGATGGGTTCTATTCATTTAGGGCTTCTTGTCACTGCTTTAGCTTTTGCTACTCATTTCGCGAAGTGCTGTCACACTATCGGAGTTTCCTAGGCTAGGCTACCTTGATGTCTGAGGGGGGGGGGGGGCACAGTCCTCTTCTTTCTCTTTCATTTAGCCTCCTCATAGGGTTTCCTTCCCTCTTGAGGTCTTTTCCTGGCCCACAGAGGCCTAGTAATGAGCCTGGTTACCTCCGTTAATGGGTCGCTATTCCGACTGTTGGCGTGGCCGAGTGTGCGTGGCCTAGCCTTCGTCGATGGGGGGGCTGTTGCTAACTCTTCACACTGTTACCAGATCAGTCCGGCATGTCATGCACGGCTCCTGAAAATCTAGGGAATGTGCAACCATCATCTTGGTACTTTTTGAGTTGGCAACAGTGTCAGCGTTCCTTCTCTGTTTCGTCTGACGTATACCCCAGGATCCCCGCACATGCGGTCTTCGGTGATCCTCTGATTGCTTGGCCGCTCTCTGCCGTCCGACATATGGTCGTGCTAACAATCCTGCAAAACCCCGTTATACAGAGGGGGCACCACGTCTGCTGTGCTTGCCCGCCGCCTCTCACCGGCGTGCCTGAGGCCTAGGCTATGGACCGCTCCGCACTGGGAGTGGCCTCTCAACCCCCGCTCCGCTCGGGACCGGGATTCCCAGATCCCGGTACGGAGCGGGATGCTTTTACTACCTTATATAGCGGCTAGTGTGGGTTCCCAGTGCGGAGCGGGATGCTTTTACTACCTTGTATACAAGCAAGTTGGCCCGCTTCGCTCGTGGACGTTTCCGCCCGGTGCACGGACTTTCCCTCCCGCTCCCTGGTACCTTCCCACCCTGGGAGCAAGTCATTCCCGCCTGGGAGCGTAAATCTCTCGCTCTGGGGCGGAAATTTCCCGCGCTGAGGAGCGGACTTGTGGTGTCACTGCAGCTTCATTTCTACACTTCCTCCTCGGTACCTCATGGCCTTCAGGTATTATTCCCTCCTTTTTTTTTTGGGGGGGGGGGGGGGGGGTATTGCAATGCTTTCGTGGGAAGTGACCCTGCCTTTGGTCTACTCTGACCTAGCGTGTGGGGTTTCACTGGAACTTTTTGTAGGTTCACCTGTGTCCTGCTAGGCCCTTCCATATTGGTGGGGCCTTTTTGCTTACCTTCCATTAGGGGAAGGGCTGCACTCAGCCCTTTGTATGTCAGACACTGTTGCCTCCTAGGCTTGCTCTTGCTTGCCTTTCTCCGGTTTTATTAAACCGTCTTGAGGGGCCCCAGTTTGGTCTGATACCAGCTCCTGAGACGCAGTCTTCCCCTACATTGGACTCACCTATACCTTGCGATGTCTTTGCCTTCCACCCTCAAACGGTGCCGCAGGTCTCTAGGAAGGGCTGCACTCAGCCCGCTCCGCCCTGGTGCGTGGGTGACTCCCGCTCCAGGTCGGTCCTATGACTAGCCACATTCTCTTACAAGGCCGCTCCCCTTTTTTACTGTTATCTGCCTGCCTTCCTTCACCGGTGTCTTCGGCATTGCAGAGCGGGCCCCTTTAGGCCGCTCTGCTTCAGTTGGGACTGTTTTTTCTTACGAGCCTTTCTACTGGCATCTGGGTTAGGGCCACACTTTGCCCGTTCCGCCTTAGAGTGGGTTCTATCCTACTCGAGGTCGGACCTATGCTTTGCCTCTCTTATTTTTCCCCAAGGACGCTCCCACGTCAGCTGTGATGCTCGACACTTCGGTTGGGACTCTTGGATGTAAATATCTGATATTTTTACCCAAGGACGCTCCCACGTCAGCTGTCATGCTCGACAATTTAGTTGGGACTCTTGGATGTTACTGGCCTTCCACCACTACTGGCATCTGGGTTAGGGCCACACTGGGCCCGTTCCGCCCTAGAGTGGGTTCTATCCTACTCTCGGTCGGGCCTATGCTTTGCCTCTTATTCTTACCCAAGGACGCTCCCACGTCAGCTGTAATGCTAGACAATTCGGTTGGGACTCTTGGATGTAAATATCTGCTATTTTTACCCAAGGACGCTCCCACGTCAGCTATATGCTAGACAATTCAGTTGGGACTCTTGGATGTTTAGATATATTACTGACTCAAGTACCGAATTGGCTAACTTCTGTTTTTAGCCTAGCCTAGATGGGGGCGTTTTGGTGTTTGACTCTGCGGCCTCCTCAGTCTGGCATAATATGCCCCTGGATTGATTGGCGGCCCCAGTGCTATGTCTACCTGACGCTTCGGTCACTTGTTGCTTACCCTCATCAAGGGTACAGTAACTGGTGGCTCCCTGTAATTTCATAGGGGCATTACTTGCAGTGGCTTAGTTTCGAACTGTTAGGTTCTATTAATTTAGGGCTTATTGTCACTGCATTAGTTTTTTCGTTTATGCGCGACATTGCGGTTAGACTACTCCTTCGGCTTGCATGAAGGAGGGGGCACCACCCCCCTGTTGGGCCAAGTCTCCTATTTGTCTCTTTTAGCTTTCTCTTCACATGAAGGTATGCTATTGGTGTGTGCCCTGCCTTTCTAAGTTTACTGCCCCGCTTTCTTGGGCTAGGCCGCCTTTTCCACTTAGCCTCAATGTTGCCTCCTGGC
Source organism: Paralithodes platypus (assembly GCA_032716605.1). Lineage (NCBI taxonomy): Eukaryota > Metazoa > Arthropoda > Malacostraca > Decapoda > Lithodidae > Paralithodes > Paralithodes platypus. The sequence continues at coordinate 436,431 of CM064572.1, read as the reverse complement.
TTGCCTTGCTTGCCTCTCTACGGTTTTACTAAACCTTCTTGTGGGGCACCAGTTTATATGATACCTGGCCTTGCGACACTGTCTTTCCCTTTTGAACGGTTGCTGGTGTGATTTTGGTGTGTGCCCTGTTTTTTCTATTTTACCTGCCACGCTTTTAGGCTAGGCTACCTTTTACGCTTCGCCTAAAAAAAAATTTTTTTTTTTTTTTTTTTTTTGGGTGTGGGGGGGGGGGGAGCATTTTGTTTGTTAGACACTATTGCCTCCTAGGCTTGCTCTTGCTTGCCTGTCTACGGATTTACTAAACCATCTTGAAGGGCACCAGTTTTAGTCCGATTCCAGCTCCTGAGACACAGTCTTACCCTCCGTTGAACTCACCAATACCTTGAGGGTCCTGAGACACAGTCTTAACCTACATTGAGCTCACCAATACCTTGAGGTTCCTGAGACACAGTCTTAACCTACATTGAGCTCACCAATACCTTGAGTTCCTGAGACACAGTCTTCACCTACTTTGAACTCACTAATACCTTGAGGTTCCTCAGGCACAGTCTTAACCTACATTGAGCTCCCCAATACCTTGAGGTTCCTGAGACACAGTCTTAACCTACATTGTGCTCACCAATACCTTGAGATGTCTTTTCCTTCCACCCTCCCCGGTGCCGCAGGTCTCTAGGAAGGGCTGTACTCAGCTCGCTCCGCCCTGGTGCGTGGATGACTCCCGCTCCAGGTCGGTCCTATGACTAGACACATTCTCTTATAAGACCGCTCCCTTTATTACTGAAATCTGCCTGACGTCCTTCAACGGTGTCTTTGGCTTTGCTGAGCGGGACCCTTTAGACCTCTCCACTTCAGTTGGGAATGTTTTTATTACGAGCCTCTGGCGTCTGGGCTAGGGCCTCACGGGGCCCGTTCCGCCCTAGAGTGGGCTCTCTCCTCCTCTAGGTCGGGCCTATGCTTTGCCTCGGTTCTTTACCCACGGACGCTCCCACGTCAGCTGTGATGCTAGACCATTCAGTTGGGACGCTTGGATGTACATATCTGATCTTTTTACCCAGGGAAGCTCCCACGTCAGCTATCGTGCTGGACGATTCTTTTGGGACTCTTGGATGTTCCTTGCCTTTCACCTTTACTGGTACCTACAGGCCTCTGACGTTTGGCTACCCTACGCCCGCTCCACCCTGGTGCGGCGACTCCGCTCTGGAGCGGAAAATACGCTCTGGAGCGGAGAATGTCTTTTTATTTCCGAGGGTGCTTCCACGTCAGCTGTACTGCTAGACTATTCTGACGGAACTCTTGGATGTTTTACCTTTCACCCTTCCTGATGCCACAAGCCTCTCCCATAAGACTGCACTACATCTGCCCCGCCCTAGAGCGGAAATTCCCGCTCTTGGCCAGTTCTCTTCCATACTTCTACTGACACCATCCCGGTTCCTCACCTGTCCTATACCGCTCTCCGCTCTGGAGCGGAGCTTACTTTCTGCTCCAGAGCGGGATTTCCGCCTCAGAGCGGAGCGGGCCGTTCGGGGCCCCCTCCACTCTGGGTCGGTTCTCGGTGGCCTTTGCCTTGCCTCTGGATGGGCCCTCAGTTGCAGTCTTTCATCATACTACTGTTGCAGTCATTCATCTTACTACTGGCTCCATCTCGCTCCCTTGCCTCCCTAGGCTAGGTCATTCGTCTTCCTACTGGCACCATCTCGCTCCATTGCCTCCCTTGGCCTCCTGGGCCGCTCCTGCAGCGTGCAACGCTCTCCGCTCTGGTGCGCAGCTTCCATTCCGCTCCAGAGCGGAGAGGACCATTCCTCCTACATTCCGCTCCAGAGCGGCTTTCCGCCCCGGAGCGGAGGGGACCATTCTGGACCACTCCACTCTGGGTCGGTGCTCGGGTGCTTTGCTTTACCTCTGGATAGGGGCTCAGTTGCAGTAGTTCGCGGACTTCTCTTTTTTATCAGACTGTGCTCCCACTCTACTCTGATGGTAGAGTGGAGAAGAGGCGTCTTCTCCTCTTCAGTGCCTTCAACCTTTGGGTATTCTTATTATCCTCTTCAATTATAAGGCCTTCCTTCTGGGGATTTGCACCTGCCCCTTGGTCTTTTCTGACCGGGGTTTTTCGGGCTTCTTGCTCTTGCTGGTTCGCCTGGTCTCTCCCTGACCCTCCGCATGGGGGGTCACTCTTCACCCCTCGCCTCACACAGGGGGGGGGGATGCTCCATTTTCGCGGTGTAGTGAGCACTTTTGTGCGTCCTTCGGCCCTTGTGCCTGTTAATTTTCAGGAGTTTTCTTCAAGTATTTGTGCACCCATGAATTATCCTCCTGTATAGCCCTCCGTTCGAAGGGTCCCCCTTTTTCGTCCTTTCCTTCCTACACAAGGGAAGGGGGTAATCTGTCAAGGATTCAACGGTTTTTAACAATATTGTGCTTACACCCAATTCCTGTGCTTCCTACATGGGACGGCAGTATCTTTTTACTTTCCGATTGCAAGGAGGATATCACTTCCTTCCTGCGCACGCCATGGGTGTGCCCGTCCTGCCATGGCCGTTGGACGTAGAGAGTGTCCTCCCCTTATCTCATGCTACAGCCGCGATGGTTTTAACCCTCGGAGGTATAGATCGTGGCTCGTGGATATTGTCCTTTGTGTCTCGTCCTCCTTACCCGGACACGGATGAGGCAAGGTCTCGCCTCTGCACTATGTAGTCGGGAATTGCTCTCTATGTCAAGGACCACTTCCATTGGATTCCACACTTCGTAAGACGGAGGGGTACGCGCCATGCGTCCCCTTACCTCTGCTGTCTCCATGGCACCAGGCCGCCTTTCCTCCAGTGCCTCGTTCGGGCGTCCTCGCGGTTTCCGAGGACGCCGAAACGAGGTGTGATGTCGCTCTCCTTCCCCATATTGCCGACGATTCCCGACTCCTACGTCCGGTTCATGCCATACATGTGGCTCTAGACGAGGCTCAGGAGCCCGTCACACTGCATGCAACCTCCCTGCCCGGGCCTGCCACCCTATGGGCGGATGCTCTGTCGAAAGGACAGAGCTCCCGGGTAGTATGGTATTCCCAACACACCGTGTTCGACGACCTAGCGGCCTCCTGGAGTGTTCCACAGGTGGCCTGGTTCGCCTCATGCGAGGCGACCGGGTTGCCTGTGTTCCTGTACCGCTGGATTCCTCCTACGGCGGAGGTACCGGTCGCGTTCAGCAAGGCCTGGCGCAGGTGGCGGTCGATTTATGTGTGTTCCACCAACCGACGCACTTTTGGATGTGCAAAGTCCTCCACAGGCTGAGAGGGTACCAGTGCTTCGTTTGGTTGTCGCGCCCATCCGGCCGGCCCAAGCCTGGTCCGCTCGGCTGAAGCGGTGGTACCCGAGTCCAGTTCCCCTATCGATCTCCGATTTCCACTTGGTATCGATTGGTGTCCTAGGGACCTCATTAGCCTTCACATCGTGGATGTTGTGAGGCAGGGTGGATGCCTAAGTTTAGTCGATCTTTGAATGTCAAATCCTCTCCCCTGGATTCATTTTACATGGCAGACTTACGAATCTCACTGACACAGTTTTCCTTCTTGGTTACCTACACATCACGGACGCGACCATCGGTGGCGTTCGTGTTTCACTACCTCAATTGGTTAATATTGTGAAGCGTCCCAACATCTGCACCACTCTTACGCACCGCCTGTCGGCCATTCGGGTACCGTTTGAGACTTTCACGGGGTTGGTCGTTCCTCCCTAGGACTTGGGTTCTTTTTGCGAACCTGATTTATGCTTCGTCCAACGCCGCGTCAGCTTCCTCCTCAGTGGTTTCTGGCGGAGGCTCTCCAACTGCTCTCGTCTGCCTCTTACGCTCATTACCCCACGCCTGAACACTTCCGTGACATGACATTGTTCTTTATGGCTTTGGCGACGGGTGTAGGAGTCCCCGGAGATGACTGCCAGGTCTAGGGACAGACATTCCTTACATCGTTCTCCCGTCCTTGAGTCAGTTACTTTGGTTACGTCTGTTCGTTTGGTTGCTACAACCGTACGCGACACTCACGTTTTTAAGCTTTTCCTGTACCAGCTTTCAAACATGTTAGGGTTCATCATCCGTTATGCCCGGTTCAAACCCTGCATCCGTATGTGTACTCGACCAGGCCAGTGTCGGGGTTGCCTTTACGGGTAGCGCCTACGACCAGTAGGAGACTAGGTCGACGTGGTGTGGGACTTCGCCTGTGTCGGTAGTTTCGGGCCAGTAAACCTTACGTTCTGGACGCAGCTCGTGTTGTCCGTTCGTACGCTGCTACGTTCAGATTTTACATAATCTTTCTCGACCGAACGTTGCCGACACAGGGCTTTGGTCTTCCCCCATCACGTTTGTCTCCTCCTCTCTGGCCATGTCCACAGGCAGGCCGGGACTTCCTTGTAGTGCGTTGGGCCAGCAGGTTCACTCAGGGTCTACCTGCAGCGTTCCTTCTGTCTCTTATCCTTCTCCCTTCTTGTTCTTCTTTTATTGGGGGAGGGGGGGGGGGGATAATTGCACTATACCCATACTTGCACCTAAGTTAAAGGATTAATAACTAGGTTAAGATTTTGATATAATTTCTCGTCTTAAAGTATACTACGTTCTGTTGGTAGGTCTTGGCCTCATACCACTGAACTTTTCTCATATGGCTTTCAGTGCTGGTCACTGTCTATGCTCATGTCTTTTCTTGTCACCCCCTGTACGGTACTCCTCTTCGACGTATGTCAGTATTTACTCATTACATTATGGGTCTTCCTGCCTTCGTCCGGAAGGAGGGGAGGGGGGGGGGAGCATCCTGGACTTCATATTATTATGATGAAATGCAGCATTCTTTGTCTTAGGTTAGTTATCCCATGGCATAAGACTTTTCTGTACTTGACCACTCTTGATATGCACCTGTCAGTACACTCTTTCTATAAACTCTCTTGTTTACGTCGGTCTTTCCATGGTCCTGATATTTCCTAAGGGCTAAAGTTTGTGTTTTCCGCTTGGATGTCCGCCTCCAATGTGGTACTCTAGCTCTACGTTGGAACATAGAGGCTACTACTAAATTGGGAGGTTTGACACCTCCCCAATACCAAAGAAGGAAAACCTTCTATTTGGTAGTAGCCTCGGAGTATCCAACGTCATAGTATCCCTCCCTCACACCGTACCCCTGCCCATCCAATCTTCCTCTTGGTAACTTGATAACGAGATGCCTTATAAGCCCAGTTGGGCTAAGGAGGTACGCCTATGACAACGGCGTAAAGGGCCAGATAGGATGGGCAAGATTCTTAAAGTTTTTCTTTCTTTCTCATCAATATTTGATCTTTTCCTTTTCAAGTGTGGCCTCGAAAGTGTGTACAACGTACCTAGTAGAGAGAGTAAGGTGCTACTCTAGATGTTATCGATTTAATCGCGCTTGTGATTACGATAATTGCCCGCTCCAGAGCGGAGCAGAATTATACGATAAGTATATAGCTCTACGTTGGATACTCCGAGGCTACTACCAAATAGAAGGTTTTCCTTCTTTGGTATTGGGGAGGTGTCAAACCTCCCAATTTGGGGTGTACCGCGAAAATTTAAACCGCGAAGACTGCTGTGGCGAAGATGGGGGCTCCACTGTATAGTACATGTTCCGCGCCCCATTCAATCTCCTTATGTTTCATATTTTTGTATTATATTTAATTATATATTATTATTTATCCCCAGAGTTAAAAACCGCGAACATGAAACCCACGAGCATCAAGGGTTTACTGTAGAGTCCGAATTACCAAGGGTTTACTGTACTTCCCTTGGCTGAGGAATAGACTAAATATCTAACAAATTTACTGACTTATTGAATTGCTACTGCAAGGGCTGTTAATTCTTAACTTTCCTGTATTTTATCCTACTATAGATTTGACGGATGAACAGAAGGAGATTCAACAGTTGGCGCGCAAGTTCTCCCGTGAAGAAATCTTGCCTAAGGCTGCTGAGCACGATGTCACCATGGAGTACCCTTGGGAGATTATTAAGAAGGTAAGTTTTTTCTTCCTGTTTTCTTTTCCTATCTTCTCTATTTTTGTATTAAAACTGTCAGAGTTACTGATTTATTTTAAAAGCAACTTAGGAGCCATCTTTAGGAATCAAAGGGGGCCAAATATGACCAGATAGGATGACCAACTATCTTGATGAGTATGGCCAATTTTTTGTATGACACGTCTCGTATGAGATGTCACATGTCTCTTACAGGATGTCACATGTCTCTTACAGGATGTCACATGTCTCTTACAGGATGTCACATGTCTCTTACAGGATGTCACATGTCTCTTACAGGATGTCACATGTCTCGCACAGGATGTCACATGTCTCGCACAGGATGTCACATGTCTCGCACAGGATGTCACATGTCTCATACAGGATGTCACATGTCTCGGACGTACAGGATGTCACATGTCAGGTACAAGATGTCGCATGTCTCGTACAGGATGTCACATGTCTCGTACAGGAAGTCGCATGTCTCGTACAGGATGTCGCATGTCTCGTACAGGATGTCGCATTTCTCGTACAGGATGTCACATGTCTCGTACAGGATGTCACATGTCTCTTACAGGATGTCGCATGTCTCGTACAGGATGTCGCATATCTCGTACAGGATGTCACATGTCTCGTACAGGATGTCACATGTCTCGTACAGGATGTCGCCTATCTCGTACAGGATGTCACATGTCTCGTACAGGATGTCACATGTCATGTATGGGAACCCAGATCAGAAAATGGAGGGAACTTGGTCCCAGACAATGTTTTCAATGTCTCAAATCACCTTCGAAATGTATGCCCTATTTAAGTTGGCATCCAGTATACCAATGGACGCATGGTCTTGTATTTACATTACAGTGAGCTCTCCCATAATGCGCGTTTTTATAACGTGAGAAACGTTGATATATCTCGAACTGGCGCCTCAAAGTGAATGAAATATGGGTACTTCTCTCTTTGTGCAAGATTCCCTCCCATACCCGGTAGTGCACCCACGCCATTGACGCCATTGTGGCTGGTTCTGGTGGGGCCACTGGATCTTACCCACTTGTAATCTCTTAGGGGAAGATGCTGGGAATGGTCCCATGTCCGATGATCCATGTCCGATGATCCAAAACCGCACAGGATAAGGGCAAATGCTCCCCACAATCTCAGACTTGCTAGTGTGAATGTTGGTACAGTAAAAGTCCTGTAATCCGGAAGGGAGGGGACCGCGGGACTTCCGGATTAGCAGATTTTCCGAGGTATCAGATTTATACATAAAAATGGCCCTAAAACACATACAAATTAATAATTAATTAGAATAGAGGCAGTGCGGTGAAGTATCGGTGGTGTAGAGGTGTAAATCCAAGAGGTGTACTGTAAATCCAAAACACTATTAATTGACTTAAGATAGACATGAATCTTATTTTATAATCTTATTTTGGGGGAAAAATAATATATTTTTGGGGGAAAATAGTATATTTTTGGGGAAAAAACCTTCCGGTATCGGGCATTCCGAGGTTTCAGCCTCCGGATTAGCGGAATTTCACTGTAGTTTGAATCTGCGTGCAAATGAAGTGGCTGAGATGTGTGAGAGGAGGCGAGTGGACGTCTGCTGTGCCCAGGAAGCACTCTGGAAGAGGCATGGGGTACAGTGGATTGTCGGAAGAAAGAAAAGATATAGGATCTACTGGATGGGGGTGGAGACTGATAAAGCGAAAGGAGGAGTGGGTGTTCTGGTGGCTGAAGAGCTGGCGGAAAGTGTGCTTCAGATTACGAGAGTTAGTGAAAGGCTGATTGTTTTGAAGTTGAAAGTTGGTAAAAGAATTCTGAATGTGATATCTGCATATGCCCCACAGGTTGGTCTACAGAAAGAGATAAAAGAGGACTTCTGTAATGACACCGTCAGTGTCATTTCAGGCCTCTCGGAGAATGAAATAACAATCGTGGGGGGGGACCTGAGTGGTCACATGGGAGCATCTGCAGATGGATACGAGGGCGTACATGGAGGAAATGGTTACAGAAGAAGGAATCTGGAAGGCGAATATATACTGGAGTCCTGCGTTCCACTCAACATGGTTGTGTGTAACATGAAGTTCAAGAAAAGACAGAGCCATCTGATCACATATAACTCTGGGGACTCCAGTTGCCAGATAGATTACTTCTTGGTTAACAGGAAAGACTGGAAACTGGTTCGGGATGTAAAGGTCATCCCGAGTGAAGAATGTATCCCCCAGCATAAGCTACTTGTGTGCGACATGAGCTTATACAGAGATCCTAAACGCAAGAAGGTATACATACCCAAAAGGAAAGTGTGGCTGCTGAAGAACAAGAAGTTAGGGATAGGTTTCTTAGTGAACTGGAGGAAATTAATAGAAATAAGGAAGCTAGGCCTAGAGATATAAATAGTCAATGGAATTTCCTTAACCCCTCCAATCCCAGCACCGTATATATACGTCAGTAAAAGTAACTCCCCAGTCCCAGCACGTATATATCCGTCAGTAATGTACTTTCCTTGGAACTGCCTGTACAACCCTGTACCAGTTACCACGACCTGTTGAGCACTGCTCCTGTGTTGGCAACACTTCTCAGCTTATATGAAACCCACTGAAGGGTGACAAGAACCAGTGTTGCCTCATCTTTGAAGGTGGATAGGTGGTCTCACCTGCCATTTTTGCCACATTGCTTGTGACTGCTGGGGACTTTTATAACTGTATCCTACGGTACAGTACGGGTTAAGCATAGCCTTCTCGCTGCCACTGACAAAGTCTGTGGGAAAACAAAGGGTCACCCCAGGAAGAAGACCTCCTGGTGGTGGAACGATGAGATAGAACATGCTGTGAAAGAGAAAAGGAGATACTTCAAAGCATGGAAGAAGGAAGGCAGTAAGGAGTAATACTAGGCAGCTAAACGAACTGCCAGAAGAGTTATTTACAATGCTAAAAAAGGAATTAATGACCTGGTCCTCGAACAAGTGTGTAACACTGACAATCCCAATGGGATCTTCAACCTAGCTAGGCGAGTTAAAAATGACAGTAGGGATATTATAGGTGAATGGTGTGTTAGAAACGATAATGGGAAGATTATGTATGCAGAAGATGAAATCAGAGAAGCATGGAAGGCACACAGGGGCAGACTGGCCAGCCGGGCATTTGGGCAATGCCCGAAGGGCTGGTTCTTTTTCCGTTTTTGGGCCGGTACAGAGACCGGATGTAACTCTAGGATGGGCCATGGCCAGGCACGAACGTATCACTTTGTAAACAACACGTGGTGAGAGCGTACCAGTTTGAGTGAGTAGGTATAATTTACGCGTCAACACCCAATACTAATATTGCTTTTTTTTTTAGCAGAAGTAAAAAAGCAAAACATGTTGTTATCATAGTACAGTATACTGGTACATATATAATATACCAGCATTATTCAACGAACCTGTTTTGTACCGACCGTTGAGTTAGTTACGACTACGCCGCTATGGTGGGAAGCATCATAGGCCTAATCCCTATAACGTTAGTAATCTCTTCCGTATTGAATATTGATAATCTCCTGTGTCCAGTTTGGTGACTTTGGATAATACAGTAATACGAATTCCATGGATTATCGGTCTAATGTGAATTGTAAAGGCAAGGTAAAATAGCCTTAGACAATACTTCATCAAATTTTATTTTTTATGATACTGCCTAGGCTAACTTCTGGGTAACCCATAAAGTACCTATTAATTATAATAATAAAAATAATAACAATAATATACAGTAAACCCTCGCTATCTCGGACTAATTGGGGGGAGACCCAGTCCGAGATGACCGAAAATCCAAGATGTCCGAAGTCCGACTTATGTCCGACTTAAGAGAGGGAAAATTCCGAATTAGAAGAGGAAAGTCCGCGTCACCAGAGAAATTGAGATTTTTTTTTTTTTTTTTGTTTTTTTATCTATATTTAATGCACCTATCTCCCTTATACATATATATAACTATGTCTTATTTGGTATTTTTTTAATCTATGAATCAATTCTAATACGATGGAATTGAAAACAATATTACCCTTCTAACACACAAATAATAAAATGAAAAAGAGAGTAAATAAAAATGTCTCCTTTGTCTTTCAGAAACATAAGTCCGTCTCGTATATGTTAGTATTTATCGCTCGCTCGCCCCTAACCACACTCTCTCTATCTATTTATCTCTCTAATGCATCTAACTAACTCCCTTATACATTAACATAACTATGTCTTATGTGGACTTTTTGTAATCTATAAATAATTTCTAATGCGATGGAATTGAAAACAATATTATCCTTCTAGCACACAAATAATAACATGAAAAAGAGTCAATAAAAATGTCTCCTTTGTCTTTTCAGAACCAATTAAGTCCATCTCATAATAGTTCGTGTTTATCGCTCACTTCCCCTTCTGCAACTCTTTCTATCTATCTTGTCTTTTCAGAACCAATTAAGTCCGTCTCATAATAGTTTGTGTTTATCGCTCACTTCCCCTTCTGCAACTCTCTTTCTATCTATCTTGTCTTTTCAGAACCAATTAAGTCCGTCTCATAATAGTTTGTGTTTATCGCTCACTCCCCCTCTGTAACTCTCTCTTTCTATCTATCTCTCTAATGCATCTACGTAACTCCCTTATACATTAACATAACTATGTCTTATTTGGACTTCTTGTAATCTTTGAATCATTTCTAATGCAATGGAATTGAAAAATATAATATCGGACATTTTCCGAATACTTATATAAAGTCCGACAACGTCAGAGACTGTCGGAACGATGACGGAAATGTCCGAAATACGGAAGTGCATGTCCGAGAGGCCGTAGCCAGTCCGACTAGTACGGGTTTCCGACTTCTAGAGGTCCGAGATGGCGAGGGTTTACTGTATATACAGTTGGTCCTCCGGTAACGCGTGTTTTGGAAACGCGGTTTTGGTGGCACGCGGTACACCCCAAATATCCAAAATGTTGCTAACACGGTCCCACTGGCGCGGGGTCCAGCTGGGCTCCGAACCTTTACTCCCGACTTTCGTAGCTCATATCTCTTCAAATATATGGCCTAACCAAGTGTTTATGCCTACCAGAGGTAGATATGATCGTTGTTGTGCATTGGGTGAAGACTAGAACACCCTACATTGTGTAATTATTGTGTGAGGTGAGAAATAATAAGACGGCGAGTTATGCGGGAATTCCGAAGCTACGATTTTCGTAATTTACCGATGCTCATATCTCTGCAAATAAATGGCCTAACCAAGTGTTTATGCATACCAGATGAAGATATGGTTGTCACAGTGCGTTGGGTGAAGACTGGAACACCCTATATTGTGTAGTTATTGTGTGAGGTGAGAAATATGATGGAGGGATTTCAGAGCTTCGATCGAAAAATGTCGGCTACTGCTGTGACTCTCTCTCGTTAGCCTAGCTGCCTAGCCTAAACGAAATATTTATTCAGAGGTAAGAGTTGTTGCAATGGGCAAATCAACTCATTGCACATGTCAAATAACCTTTATATTGATTTAATTATTATAACATAGGGAGCCTCCTATGGAGAAAAAGTGGACTTTGTGGAAATCCCCAGAACACCAAGGTACCTTTAACATGTAAACATATGGGTTCGGTAACGCGGATTTTGCTAACACGGGGGGTAACCAGAACACATTGGCCGCGTTACCGAAGGACCAACTATATATATATATACAGTATACAGTATAATAATTTTCGGAATTCATTCAGCTTAAGACATAGCCATTTCTCAGCTTCAAACTATTTCGGTCTTTCATTTGAACAACCACAGATCCTTTCTAAGCTGCATGAAATTGTCTAGAGCGAAAACAAAATAAAACCTCTCACTGGTACTCTCAGGGTTAATGACAAGGCCATTATTTAACAATTCTTGTATATTATTCAGGTTACACGTCTATCCCTGAGATTTAGGACTATATGAAATTCTGAAAGTACTGTATAGTTATATATTGAGACAGTATACGGTATACCTATTAATCCATGTAATTCCGCAGGCCTCAAAGACAGAATTACATATCCTTGTACTTTTTTTGTTCCTAATAGGCTTCTGCCTGTGCTGATATACTGTATATATTATTGTTGTTGTTGTTGTTGTTGTTCCCTAAGCTGCCTGGCCGAACAGCCCCGAGTCCCTGAGAAAGGCCATGGCCACAATCGGGCTTTCCCACAGAGCTCTCATTGAGTGTAGATTGTGTTGTTGGCGTAAGTGGTTGTGTGAAATGCAGTCTTCTATGATGTGTTTAATGGTATGGGGTGCTGTGTTACATCCCGGGCAGGTGTCGACAACGGAGTCATCCAGTCTCTTCTGATAGCTCAGGAGAGCTGGATGGTGTCCGCATCTCAGCCTGGCCAGGTGGACTCTGTCCTCGCGAGGAAGGGAGGATTCGGAAGGATGGATTTCGGGAGGTCGTGCATGCAGCTGCGTGTTGTCTGTGAGTGAGTGGATGGATCGGTGAGAGATATGAGTATGGATGTGCTTCTGGAAGTTGGTTCGGGGTGGGCAGGGAGGGAGAGAGGACAATAATTGTGTGTGATACCGTGTGTTGGGTGTTGTTTTGATATTTCTTGGTGTCTGTGGGTGTGTTGCCATGTAGTTTAGTGGGTGGTCTTGGTTCGTGGAGGCTGCTGCCAGGAATTGAGTGCCTCTCATGTCCAGATGGTCTTTGACTTTGAGGATTTTGGTTTCTTGATGTAGGTGATCTGTGGGTGCAGTAGCTGTGCAGCCTGTAATGATCTTCAGGGCTTTGTTTTGAATAGTCTGTAAGGTCTTATGATGTGTTTCAGCTAGGTTAGAAGCCCAGGCTGGGCTTGCGTATTCCATCACTGATCTTATGTATTGTTTATATACTGTGGTGGTAGTTTCTTTGTTGTGTCCAAATTTTGTGTGAGCAAGTGACCTGAGGGCGTTAAGTCTGGGTGTCAGTTTCTTTTTAATGTTTGTGGTGTGCTGTTTGAATGTCATATGAGTATCATATGTTACTCCTAGGATTTTGGGTGTGTGTGTATGTGTTAGGGGTGTGTTGTTTATGGTGAGTTGAGGGATGTATTCGTGTTCTCCTGTCCAACTTGTGAGCAGGGTTGCGGTGGATTTGGCTGGGGCTAGATTAAGTCTGTTTGTAGTGCACCAGCCATGTAGTGTGTTGAGATAGGGTTGAAGGAGATCTGTTGTATAACTTGCTAGTACCGTATCTCCCCATACTTATGAAGATAATTGATTTAGAACAAAAAAATTAGATCACAACTTATGAAGATAAGTAATTTAGAACATATTTTAGATCACATAAGCCTATTTATAAAATCAGTTCTCTAATTAGTGTCTTTGTAATTTGTTCTTCAATTTAATATTTATCCTTTAGGTTTAGGCTATCTATTTTGAAACACTGTTACTATCTCCATTGTTATGGAACTGTAAAGATCAGGAAAATATTGGATACAAATTGTAAGTTATGTTGTTTGGGTTAGGCTAGCATAGTTTAACCCTCTCACGACCATAGGACGCAGAGGTTGCCAGATTAGCAATAAGAAATAGATTACTCTCACCCTTATAAATACCTCTCCAAAATTAGTTTTCTGCCCACAGCTAACTCAAAGACAACTGCAGAGGTTGAAGTAAACAAACTAAAGGTTTATAGATACCCCTGACGGTAACAAAGGTTTTAAAGTATCCCTAATAGGCTCAAAAATTGCATCAGGATGTGAGAGGGTTAAGTTTAGGGTAGGTTAATAGGTCTGGGGATATATTGATAGTAACACCTAAAAGCAAATCTTGTTAATTTTTTCCTAAATGATCTATAGGATCTTTTTTTGTTTTACCCAAGATTATTGTATCTCTGTTGTATACCATCTTCACTCTTTTAAGTATCATATAAATTGGGATTTTTTTTTAACTCTTGATAGGCCTCAAATTGCCTCTAGAAGATGCTCATTTACTAAAAATGTCATGGGGGGGGGGCTTATAGCACCCCCCCCCCGACCCCCCAGGTGCAACGGATCGCTACGCTCGCCACCCACACCATTCTCATGAGGCTGCTAACATCCAAAAATGCCCAGGCTGCTTTGACAGCCCAGTCCGCCCCTGAAGGCACACTATGAACGATTGCTAAATGTAGAGTTTGAATGGGATAAGGAACAGCTTAGTATCGAAAAACCAATATCTGGACCCCCTCCTTTGATAGCACCAGCTGTAGTGAGCGACAATAAATAAAATGAAGGATAGTAAAGCTCCAGGGTGCTCTGACATTGTCGCTAAGATGATAAAAGCCTCGGGGGAGACTGGTGTCAGCTTAGTCACCGAGATGATAAACACCAATTTAGTAATGGTTCTCTCCGTCAATGACGTGAGAGCCTTATATATATAAGGGCTCCCCGGATACCCCCGTGAGGGTCCCGGAGAAAGCATAACGCGACCCAAATATATAAAAAGTACATCCTAGGGTGAAACCCTTTACTTAGTTCCTAGGGAACGTCATTAAAAAAGGTAACCATTAGAAAAAGAAAGAAAATTTTGATGATTAAAGATTAGAAACTATGAAAGTTGTCTTACTAAATCAACTAGTGCCCCGTTATACAGTCCTTCCCTTGCACGCGTCCCCCAGCTGGTCACGCTGGGTTTATACGTCCTTCTTGTGGTCGCGTCCCGTGCGACAGGTTGGACTAATTTTGTGCTCTCAGGATGTGCTACTTTTCATCTTTAGACGTTTCCTGCTACCTCTTCTGGGAAGTATATGTTACTTTATAGTAAGGAGGCGTCATAGATATGTATGTACTGTATATTGAACATTTCCAGAGAGCTGACGACTTCCACGGGACGCGCCACATGCTACGACCATTATTATTATTATTTGAATATTATATTCTTACAGCTTCTTACAGTAGATCCTCTGGAAAAAGGCAAACTATGCCTGTGTATCCAGCTCAGTACCAGTACTTGCACTGCTGCGGTCGTTCACGGTGTTGGCGGCGGCGGCAGCAGACGCAACATTTTTACTATTCTGTATTTTTGCTTTATAATCAAACTTCAAATCTTGTCTTCCCCATGCTTTATCAAGATTACTTTCAAACTCCCTTATTGATTCGGAATCGACTACATACTGGGGCAGTGCGTTCCACTCATTTACCACTCTATCACAAAATGAGTTCTTTGCCTTCTCAAGCCTATTTCTTTCTTTGTAAATTTTCTTAGAGTGTCCTCTCGTTCTTGTTCCCTCCCGCATCAAGAAGATACCTTCACACACATCCTCATCGTACTTTCCTGACACTATCTTAAAAGTCTCTATCATATCCCCTCTCTTTCTCCTATATGCCAGTGTCGGAAGCCCCAGCGTCCTCAACCTCTTCTCATAGCCCGCGTTCTTCAACGTTGGTACCAGCTTGCTAGCTCTCCTCTGCACTTTCTCCACTGCTTCTATATCCTTTAGCATATATGGAGCCCACACCTGGTTCGCATATTCCAGGTGCGGCCTAACCAGCGCTGTATAGAGATTCCTGAAGATTTCTTCGTCAAGTGACACAAATGTCCTCCTTATCAGCCCTACAATTCTATTGGCTTTGTTTATCTTTTCCGCTAAATGTTCTGAGAAATTTAACTTATTGTCTATCACTACTCCTATATCCTTTTCTGCAATCACTTCCTCCATCGCTTCATACATACTGTATCCTACCTTGTCTATCTTGCTGGTCCCAATCCGCATGTACTTGCATTTTTTTGGATAAAAAGGCATTAACCAATGCTCAGACCATCCCTTCATGCCCTCCACATCTCCTTGAAGCAAACCCATATCTTCCTTACTCCTCACTCTTCTATACAGCTTATAGTGTCATCCGCATACAGGTATACCTCACTTCCATTAGTTATAACTTCAGGTAAGTCGTTGATAAATATAACGAACAGCAGTGGTCCCAACACAGATCCCTGAGGTACCCCACTTGTAATTTCCCTCCACCCCGAGCCTATTCCATTCACCAGTACCCTCTGTCTCCGATCTTTCAGGAAGGCTTCTATCCATTTCACACATTTCTCCCCTATATTATAGCTTCTAACTTTCTCTATTAACCTTTTATGTGGGACCTTATCGAAGGCCTTCATAAAATCGCAATATATCACGTCTATTACATCACCATCTTCTAGAATTTGCATCCAATCATCTACCACCTTAATTAGCTGTAGTACCGTCGACCTCCCCGGCAAGAATCCGAACTGTCTCCCACTGAAAAGTTGGTTTGACTTCATATGATCCATTATTCCTTCTCTAATTACGGTTTCCATTAGTTTACACACAACACTTGTCAAACTGACTGGTCTATAATTCCCTGGGTCATTTCTCTTTCCCTTCTTAAATATAGCTGTTATGTTCGCCTCTCTCCAGTCCATCGGGATTTGTCCTGTATTAAACGATACCTCAAATAACATTTTCAATGGCTCTACTAACATCTCCCCTCCTTCCTTTATGATTCTTGGGTGTATCCCATCCGGTCCCGGTGACTTACTTCTGTTCATTTTTTCTATAGCCCTTCTTATTCTAGCATGGGAAAACTCTATTAGTTCTAGTGCCGGTGCCTGTTTGATGGGCATAGTTGGCACTGCATCCTCCGACTCCACTGTTAGTACCCCCCCAAAGTATTTCCCCAGCACCTCTGCTTTCTCCTTATCAGTCTCCGCTCTACTCCCACCATTCAACCCCCCTACCAGCTCTGGGATCCCTACTCTTCTTGTTAACTTTTCCTGAATGTACTTCCAGAATATTTTTGGATTATCCTTCACATTTCTAGCTATCTCTCTCTCCCTCTCCTTCTCCTTCACCCCCCTCCTTGTTTCCCACCTTATTTTATTGTTTATTTGTCTACGTTCCAGATCCACTTCTTTAGCTTCTATACTAGACCCCCTGTTATTTTTTAACAATTTTAATCTTTCCCACAATCGTTTCTTTCTTCTAATCAATATCCAAAGCTTTCTTTTCATTGGCAATTCTGGGTTAGTTCTTTTCCTCAATTTTGTTTTATCCTTATATTCCCTTACTGGTACACTTTTGGATACAGCATTCTCCAGTTTGACTCTAATTTTCCTCCACATTCCTTCAGCATCTTCACCGTTCAAGTATTCCCCCCAGTCAATGTCCAAACACCGTCTCAGCAGCTCATAATCTGCTCTATCATACATGTATATTTTTCTATTGCTTCTATTATCCCTCTCTGATTTAATGTTACAACTAAAGCTTATACAGGCATGGTCACTATGACCTATAGGGCTATCCACATTAACATGTTCCACTATATCCTCTTCATTGCTAAAAATCAAATCAAGTACACTCCCCTGCGTCCCATCTCTATATCTTGTCATCTCTACAATATGTTGCGTTAAAAAACAATCTCTCACTTTCTCTATAAACTTATTTTCCAGGCTACCCTGTCCCGCTGGAGTAGTACAATTTGCCCAGTTGATCCCTGGCAAGTTGAAATCTCCAATCAAAATTTTATATTTGTTCTCTCTATTATCTATCTCCTCCATTGCTTTCAGTAGGTTATCATCCTCTCCCCTGCTATTATTTGGGCTTCTATATATAGAGGCAATTAGAATTGATCCTCTTGCACATTTTACTTCAATACACAAATACTCACAATACTGCTGTCTCATATCCACCTCATTAACCTTGAGCTCTTTTCTTACATAAATAAACAGTCCTCTTCCGACCTCTGCTCTAATAGCATTTCTCTCATATAACTCAAAACCCTCCAAACTATATTCCGCCAGTTCCCTTTCAATTCTAGCATTTTTTGGTCTTACTGCCAGTAGGGCTATGACATCAGGTTTTTCCTCTTCATCCTGCAACCTACATATAAGTTCTCTTTTCTTGTCCTGGGTAAACACATCCACATACTAAACATAATCCTTAATCCATCTACCATTCCTTCAGCAATTTCACCATCCCGCTCCTCCAGTCCGTACCCTACTCCCCCGCTAGCACTACTGGGTCTGCCTCTTTGTCTCCTGTCTCTCCCTGTGACACCTCCACCCCGTTCTCCTCCTCCGTCACAACTCCCATCACATTCTCTTCCCTCCCTGATCTCCCCCTCCCTTCTACTCTTATAAACCACTTCCTCACTTTTCCGTCCCTCACTCTCCAGTAAAAATTTCTCTTATTTCACTGTTATATGAATATTATTTTTATTTTCTGTACAGTATTTCTATCTTTTTCCTCTTTATATTATTGCATTATGTTATGTAAACCAGGTTAGTTAGAATGCCTCTATTTCAGTTTTTAGGCTTCGTTAGTTTAGCTAGCGGACGCCAGTTTTAGGGATAGGCTAGGCCTTTGACTTTTTTCCATCAATGCTTTTATAAGCTCCGAAATTCAATATTCTTAATTATAACTATCCATTCTTATAATTTTTTCAATTAATCGTTGATGCTATTCATCTCAACTTTTCATGCTGATAGCCTAACTTTTTCTCTGAACGTCGCGCTTCGATAATTTTTTTTAATGGCGATCTAGCAGCTATCACATTTTCTTTTATTTTTTATCGAAAATTCCAGATGCTTCGAATTTCATCCTTTTGATGTTTTCGTGACATTGAGCGTTTCTCTTTAAAATTTAATAAAGTTTTTACGAAATATTTTCCTTTTGCACTGTATACAGTATAAACAATTTATTAGACTTTTATGTCATACGTCTTCATAGTCTATGTACCTTCCAGGTTTTCTGTCTTGTTGCAGAGCGGATAAATTTTATTCTTTTATGATACTTTTGCCTGTAATTATTTTTGATACTTGCATATTTTCAAAAAATATGAATTTAAGCTATGAACCAACCTTCAGTTGGGCCCCTTTTTAGAGTCTCACTCCGGTCCTTTTTAGGTCGGCTAGTGTTAGACTGGGCTTAATTATATCTCCGGTCACTAGGAGATCCCCGTGTACTATTTGAAGTCCGGGGGGTAGCAGAGTATAGGCGGAGGTTGGGGGCCTTTTATTTGTGCCTACTCTGCCGGAGTTCTCTAGTTTATATCTACGAGGCTCCGGGTATTTTTACCTACCATTTTGCTTTTACTACAAGGTGCTTTTGTCATACACCTCACCCCTTTCTTCCACTCAGAGTTTTTTCCGGTGGTACACTGTCATAGCCTTATCTCCGGGGCTCCAGAGTTAAGAACCTGTTCCCTCACCAGTTTTTATTAACTCCGGTTCACAAACACCGAGTGCTACTATAGCTCCGAGTGCAATTAGGTCAAAATTCATATTTTACTCCGGTTCACTACAGACAGTATCTCCGAGTACTCTAACCCTTAACCCTCCAGCCCCGGAAGGGCTCTTGAACGCCCATAAAAAACACACCCGAGCTACCCGGAAGGGTTCTTAAAGACCCATGAGCTCAAAGCCTGTAAGCTTGGTGTGCGAGGCGTCGGTCCGACGCATGTAAACAACAGCCGGCTGGACCAACGCCCCGCATCTCCGGCCACAAGAAGGAGTGCGTCGCTTGTTCGTGTGTGTCTGTATGTTATTGTTAAGTATCGAAAAGTAGTGTAAAGTGGCTGTTTTTGCCATAAAGTTATCTCCAATGAAATCATCATCACAACTGAACCAGTTGACTTAGAGAGCTCTACTTAACGCTATTCTACAGGTACGAAACACATCTACGCTTGGGGATGTGCGGGAATGCGGAAGCAGTCAGAATAACAAAGATACGGTAGCCTAGGCGTAGACGTTTTTCGGCCAAAACACCCGGGTTTCGGTATGGAATACATAGCCGGGGCTGGAGGGTTAAAGAGAATACATACTCCGGTTTCCATATACTGAGTTTTATACCACTCTAACTCCGGGTATTCAACAAAAGCGTCTTAACTCCGGTTCTCAGACACCGAGTTCTACCAACATAACTCCGAGTATCCCTTAGCGAGAACATATCTCCGGTTCCTATATAACTTCTAACTCCGGGTATACAACAATAGTGACTTCACTCCGAGTCCCAGAAAACTCCGAGTAGTCTAATATTGTCAATTAACTCCGGTTCCCAGACACCGAGTTCTGTCAACCAACTCCGGGTATTCAAACAATATTAACTTATTTCCGGTTCCAGACACCGAGTTATACCAATAGGCCTACCGAGTCCTACTAGCACACTCCAAGTAGGCCTATTCAATTATTATTCAAGTTGGCAGTCCTAGATGACGAAGTTCAAATTGGTAATTAATAGAATCACCTTCAAGAACTTTTTACAATACTTGTATATGCTTAGCATAGTACTAGAGATAACTCAATTTTAACAAAGTCCCGAGTAAAACTTCATTCACTCAGTATTACTGATAATGTTTATACTCATTCAGAGTGGGACAAAAGGTGCACTACACTTTCCAATCCTAAATTATGGTACAAGGTTGTAGGATTATTCCTACCCTTTATTAAGAACAGTATTTCAATACCATAGTTACCCTGTTCATTCATGCATAGCCATATAGGTTAGGAGGATTAATAATTTAGCCGTCCGGCTGGCTTAGTTGATAGCGTGCCTGATAACCATCTGGCAGGTCTCGCGTTTCAATCCCCTCTCAGATTGAAAAGTTTTCAGGGATATAGCCGGCGGTTACCATCTCCCCACGAGCAAGGGGGATGGGTAATAGTCAATGGTTGACTAAAGAAAGCCAAGCGCTGGTGAATCCTCGAAGGAGGAGAATGGGCGCTATATAAGTAACCTGACGATTATTATTGTTATTATTATTATTAACTTTTATTCCCAAACAAAGGCGGTACAAAATAAGATATATTATCTCTCTTTCCTTAGACCAAGTATATACTGTACATGGACATGATTAACCGATTAACCGGTTGGTTCTCATCCATTCGTTTTATGCAGATTTTACTGTTTTACCTACTATTAGTAGATAAAAAAAAAAAAAAAAAAAAAATTGTTTTTACAAAGAATCCCACATTATCACTCTTTCAATAAAGGATACTATGATATTGTCATTCACGTATAACTACTAGTAGTAAATCAATAATTTTGATTCACAAAGATTCCCAGGTTACCACTCCTCCAATAAGGATACTATGGTATAATCAGTATCATTCAAGGCTAACGCTTGACTACTCAACTCGACAATAAACATTTCATATTTTAGGCTCCGGACCAACTCTCGAGTTGGTCAAGGACCCCAATGGTAATACGCCTAACGGCCTTATTGGGCTATCCTTAGTTGGAATTATGCAAAGCTGGTACAGTACATGTCATATTTGTAACATACTATGTGGTACCAACTCGGTAAATTGCTAACTGAATAAATAATATTATTATTATTATTATTATTATTATTAATGATTCATTGAACCTCCCTCCGGTCCCAATTTGGGTCGGCGAGTGTCTGGGTCTGGGGCTCTTTTACATATCTCCGATCACTAGAAGACCAACACATTCTCTCTGAGTCAGGGTTTTAGCAGAGTAGGCTGAGAGAGGGACCCTCTTAGATATTTATAACATTGCCTTCTCTGCCGGAGTTCCACAAGTCTCATACTAGAGTTCTCCAATTAGATATTTTTCTCTACCATTTATTACGGAATAGGTTTTGTTCACTATTTCCGTCCGAATCTTGAGTCCTCCATACCAGTCCGAGAAGACTATTAGGTACTTAGTAAATTTTACCCCCGCACCTATTAACCCTTCCTACCCGGGCTGTCTTAGCCAATGACGGTCGCCCCTACCCGAGCGATATGGCCGAAAAACGTCTAGGCCTAGGCTACCGTATTTATGTTTATTTTCACTGCTAGAACTTTCCCACTCATCTATAATCGTAGTGCGGTTTTCAATCTGTATTTTGGCATTGAGTAGAGCTCTGTAAGTCAACTGGTTCAGTTGTGATGACGATTTCAGTGGAGCCAATATTGCAGAGATGTTGCCAATATGGGGGCTTTTCAGACACTAATTTCGTCATGATGTCAGAACAATAACATTGAGGAGTCTTCTCCTTCTTGTTTTCGGAGGTGCGGTGACGAACGCTTGGGTTTATTGACATACGTCGTACGCACGGCGTTCGGACCAAGCTTAATTAGGCTATTAAGCTCATGCCTTAGATAAGGCATACCGGGTATTGGCCCTTCTTTCGTGCTGTCCTTACCTAAGGCAGACCGGGTAGGAAGGGTTAAACAACACAGAGTTTTTCCGTCAGTCATTACCGAGTAATTTCTTTACCCCGAGTCCTCATACTACAAAGGACAACACTGGGAATTAATTTTCCGTCTGGCAATTCCCAAGTAATATTTTCCCCAAGTCCCCACTATAACAGAGGTCACTTCTTTAGGGTCTATTTAACCAGTATAGTAATGATTCATAAGCTTGTTTTCCTTACACCTCAGCACAACATTCTAGAGTTCTGGGTATCCCTAGCACCAACCATTCCTTTTAATAAATTGTTCGACTAGGGTCTGTTTTAAAAAACCTGACAGAACCGATACAGTCAATTGCTATCTTACCTTTACACAACTGGTTGTTCCGGTCCCACTTTGGGTCGGCTAACACTTAGTCCGGAGCTCTAATAATGACCTCCAGTCAGTAGGAGTTCCCCGCGTTCTCTATGAGTCCGGGTTGCAGAGGAAGTAGGCTGAGGAAGGGGGTCTCTTAGATAACTATTCATTGCCTACTTCGCCGGAGTTTCACATTCACATACCAGAATTCTCCAGGTAGATAATTTGATCTATCCTTTATTACAGAATAAGTTTCACAGGGCTCAGTCAACCATTTCCCCATACACCTCTTAATCACACGGTTATTCTGGCAATTTGGCTGAGTCAGATCCTTGACTCCGTGTCCCCATAATTGACGAGGATATTTCTTAAGAACAAAAGCTTTGGGAAGGACTTTACACTCTCAGATAAACAACCCATAGGCGATTATCCAACCTTTTGGTTTTATTATGTTCTCTCCACCAACATACTTTACTCCTAAACTCGGGGCGGGTGCCCAACCCCGAAAAGGGTTGAAATAGGGGAGCTATCCCCCCGCCAAAGGCGGCTTTCTAGGGCCTTTCCTAGCTGATGCTGAGAGGATTGGGTTCTAGTCATGTGGTGATGGGCTGGTCTATCAGAGTGAGAACTGAGCAATCTCTGCTTACTCTGACTGTTCCTTTTACTTATATATTTTCTAGATCTCAAGTGACGGCGTCTCTAACGTGGATTGACCTCCCAATCTACCAAGATTGGAAGCCAAATCGTCACATTTTTCCCTTGCCCCTCAACTTTCTCTTCATAATTGCTGAGGGACACAGGGCCCTGGGTGGGGCTTTGGTTTCCCGGGCATTTCCGCACCCTCCTCAGCTCCCCGCCATGGAGTGGCTTCGGTCACCCAGGCTTTATTGTGGTCGGTGGGGAGGGTTCTGTGGGGGCACTCGGTTATGGCCTTGGCCTTGCTCGGGGCCTTGGGGCTGTTCGGCCAGGCAGCTTGGGGAACAACAACAACAACAACAACAACAACAACAACAACTCCTAAACTCGGTTAATGAAATTAACAAACACATGTGGCAGTCCGGGAATTCGAACCTAGGCTGCTCACACTGAAAATCACCACACTTATGCATTGCACCACAAAGACAGTTTTACAAGACAACTCACTCACACTAATGAGGAGTAGCAGATCCCATTCATGACACATACTCTAGGGCAACATTATCACACATAAGAGAAGTCTATCTTTGCAAAACCCTTCGGACAGTAGGAGAGGTCAGAACAGCCCTTTTCATGACGTCCAAAGCACGTCAAGACCTCCGTATCTTTCTATCTAAAAACTCTGCCCAAAGACATCAAGACTAGAATCTTGATCTCTCCATCTATTCTAACAGATTAACAACCACAAATACTTGGTCTGAAGTATCAGCACTACTTTTTATAACCGTCTCTAAGGTTCTCTCGTGTTAACTTTATTAGATTCAGATCTCAACGACACTCAACAGGCCACAGTAGTTGGGACAGACTGGTTAATTCATCCCCAGACAACAAATTAGACAGACTCAGACACATCAACAGCAACAGTCTGAACTTTCAAGACCACATACCGGTTCAAGGACCTAACTTAGTTCATCTTAGCCTTGCATCACATTATATCGCAAGGCACAACCGGTTCTTTCCAGGCCAGTTACACAGCATGACCGAAAGGACCTTGGTCCAGACATTTAATAAAGCATAGTCTGTTTTGGGACTGGGAGAGACGACCGTTCTTTCGTAAGTACGTATACAACATCTCATACCAGTAAAGGTGCCAACACTCGTAAAAGCGATGCTTCAGTGAGGAATTCGAGTGAACATTCCTCCCACATCAAAAGTTTTCTGTCTCACTTAGTTCTAGTACCAAAACGAGATAGCCTACAGTTCAGACCAGTCATAGAATTATCAATCCTCAACAAGTTTATGGTAAACCACTTTTTCGAGATAATAAATAGCCTAATAGTAGCCGGAATGAGGATAAAAGGACGCTACCGGTACTGAACGGGTTATGCTTTCTGCTCGCAGCCAAAATAATCCTGGTTTGATTCTCGGGCAGGTTGTACATTTTGGTAAAGTGTCCTGTCTATATTCATCTATCAATATTAAGGGGGAGGTAGTCACCTATTCTGGAATCCCTTCCCCATTATGTTTGGCATCATTAGTTTTGAGATTTTTAGACGTTCGTTCCATTAGTTGGGCGATTTTAACTCCTTTCGCCCCATCTCTTTGTCAATGTTAAGACCTTTCGTGCCACTTGGGTGTCGATTTTTTTCCTGGCAATCGATAGCAGCCTTCTAATATTAGGAGGAGGGGCCTTCGGTCGGGGCATTTGTCTACTGAAGACTCTGCAAGTTTGTCTTGAGGGGGGATCTAGATTTTTTGTTTTTTTTTAATTTGATGGAGGTCTAGCGAGGAAACTGAAAAATAAACAAACTTATAAATAATTAGACCAAAAAACAAGGACTACCCCCTAAATAGGAGCCAGGAATAAGCTGATTTTGTGGCGTCTCATCCAGGCCGTTAAGGTGTTGTAAACCGAAGAAAATATACAATATGTATATTTTGTATATGTATATGTGTGTATACAGTAGAATCTCGCATCCCACGATTTATTGGTACCAAAATATTACTGTGGGACCGGAATTCGTGGGATGCAGAGTATTAAAGTAATGGGGAAAATTACAAAAGTACTGGAGGCTATCGTCGGGCGACTATTGACCATCACTTTACATGCCAATAATCCAAAGTAAGTTGCTTTAACCCTCCAGCCTCGGCTACGCATTCTATAATACCGGTATATCCCCAAAACCTGGGGGATTTGGCCGAAAAAACGTCTCGCCTAGGCTACCGTATCTTTGTTATTTTGACTGCTTCCACATTCCCGCGCATCCCCAAGCGTAGATGTGTTTCGTACCTGTAGAATGGCGTTGTGTAGAGCTCTCTAAGTCAACTGGTTCAGTTGTGATGATGATTTCCGTGGAGAGAACTTTGTGGCGATGTCAGCCACTTTTCACTACTTTTCACCACTTAACAATAACACAGCCACACACGAACAAGCGACGCCTTACCGGCTGTTGTTTACATGCGTCGGACGGACGCCTTTCAAAACAAGCTTACAGGCTTTCAAGCTGCTATGAAAAGAAAAGTAAGTAAAACACAAACAAAAAACTTAGAAAAGTTGATGAGGTGCTTATTTTGATGGATGTGGTGATAGACGGGAGGCGGATGTTAGTTACCACCCTCCGTGGCCCCACTCTCGTTCTCCGTCACCCCATGGTTCGGCATCCTGTAGAGCTTCCATTAGCTCTGCATCCGTGGGAATCGTGTGGTTTTTCGTGGGATGAGAATTCAGGTAGCCATTGGATAGTACCGTGGGATGCGTAATCGTGGGATCGAGATGCGTGACTCTACTGTATTTATGTATATGTATATACTGTATATATATCTCTATCTATCTATTGCCTGACGCCGTGATCCCCGAAGGGGTGGCCACGAACGAACCGCCCCCATGCACCTCTGTCCCCAGTCAGTCGACGCCCCTCCCCCCAACCAGCACCGCCTTCGTTCATGTAGTTCCTCACTCCATCCTTCCACCTCATATTCGGTCTACCTCTCCCCCTCTGTCCCTCCACCTCGCTCTCGTACACCCTCTTAGTCATTCTCTCGCTTTCCATACGTTCCATATGGCCGAACCATCTCAAGTTGTTCCTTTTCACACTTTCCAGCACATCTACCTCCACACCACACCTCCTTCTTACTTCCTCATTAGTCTGTCTATCCCTCCATGTAACTCCGCACGCACTCCTTAAGTAATTCATTTCCACTGCTCTCACTCTTGGTCGGAGTCTCTCAACCAACGTCCATGCTTCGCTTCCGTAAGTCAGTGTCGGGATTACCACACTGTCATGCAAGGACTTCTTCACTTCCATACTGACCACCCTATTTCTTGTTACTGCTTTTAGCGTTCCTACAACCCTCTTCCCCTGTTGTACCCTCTCCCGCACCTCTTCATCCATAGTCCCATCTTTACTCAACACACTGCCCAGATACTTAAAAGAGTTGACGATCTCCATAGCCTGACCGTTCAGCTTCACCTCACACTCTGTGACTTCACCCCTTTCGAAGACCATAACCTTGCTCTTCCCCGTATTTACCTTCAAATTCCGTTTTTCGCACACTGTTCCAAACTCATTTACCAGACCCTGCAACTCCCATTCATTATCACTCATCAGAACTGTATCATCCGCAAACAGCAGTATAGGTAGCTTCCACTCAATTCCCTCCCTTTTCAGTGATACACCAACATCCACTGCTCTTGATAGTATTTCTTTCATAACTCCATCCATATATACAGTAAACAACCACGGGGACATCACACACCCCTGTTTCAAACCAACATTCAGGTCAAAGAACTCGCTCTGCTCACTCTCCACACGTACTGCCGCCTTTGCACCCTCATACATGCTCTTCACTGCTTTCAGCAACTTGCCCTCTACTCCGTATATTCTAAGTACTTTCCACAAACCTTCTCTATCCACTCTGTCATAGGCCTTCTCCAAGTCCATAAAGGCAACATACACCTTTTGTTTCTTCTCCAGATACTTCTCCACAACACAATTCAGGGTAAAAATCTGATCTACACATCCTCTTCCCTTCCTAAAACCTCCCTGCTCGTCGCCTACCCATTTCTCCGTTCTCACTCTCACTCTCTCAATCACTACCCTACTGTATACCTTCCCTACTACGCTTAGAAGACATATTCCTCGGTGGTTACCACACACTCCTCTTTCCCCTTTGCCCTTATATAGGGGGACTATTATGCCAGTCTTCCAGTCATCGGGTGCACTCCCCTTCTCCCATGCTAGTTTGCACATTTTCCATACCCATTCTATCACTATCTCACCACCATACCTCAACATTTCCCCACACACTCCATCTGTTCCTGGTGCTTTCCCCAATTTCACTCTTTTCATGGCTTCCGACACTTCTGACCTCCTGATCCCCACCTCCTCCTCCACTACTTCTCTTCTTCTCCCTCCCATACCATATCCAGCTATGTTTGCTGGCTCTTCATTCCTTTCATTTAGCAACTCACTGAAGTACTCCCTCCATCTTTCGACTCTCTCTTGCTTCTCGGCTAGCATTCTCCCATTCTTATCTTTCACACCCTTACTGTTTCCCTTGCTACCTTCCCTAACTTTCTTGATTTCTTTCCAGAACAGTTTCTTACTCTCCCTCCATTTTACACTCAGATTCCTTCCAAATTCCTCATCTACTCTTCTCTTACTTTCCTTCACTACTCTCTTCACCACCCTCTTACTCTCCACGTACCTCGCTCGTTTCTGTCTCTCGGAATCTTCATTCCCTCTACTACCCAACCACTCTCTATATGCTTTCTTCTTTTCTTCCACAGCTATTCTTACCTCTTCTGTCCACCATGCTGTACCTTTCACTCCCCTCCCTCTTCTCCTCACTCCACACACCTCCTCACATGCTGCACAGATCTCATCCTTAAACACCTTGCTCATCTCTTCCACTTCCTCCATAACTTCCAGGTCGAACCCACCTAGTCGTCTTTCCACTGCTCTCCTGTACTCCTCCCTGACTTCCTCCTCCTGCAACCTCTCCACCCTCCTCACCATTCCACCCTCCTCTCGCCTCCCTCCCGCTCTCCTCACCCACTTCTTTTGTATCCTAACCTTAGCTACCACTACATAATGATCAGACAGACCCCCTCCAATACCCCTATACACCCTAGCATCCATCACAGATTTCTTCATTCGTTCATCCACACATACATAATCAATCAATGACTTTCTTTCCACCACTGTCTTATCCTTCATCGTCAACATCCGTTTCCACGTGTACCTGTGGATCATTCTGTGCCGGAAGAAGGTGTTGGCTATCCACAGCCTCCTCCCCACACATACGTCCACAAGTGCACTACCATTCCCATTCACCTCTGATGGTACCCCCCACCCTCCCACCACTCCCTCAACTTTCCTATCACCCACCTTACCATTCATATCCCCAATCAGAATATATATATCTACTGTGTACATATATACAGGTATATATATGTATATATATGTATATATAATGAATATGTATATGTTTTGGGTGAGGGCTGATTCTATCCAGAGTGAGTTTTTTTTTTTTTTTTTTTTTTTTTTCTATATTCCAACTTACTTCCTCTCGGGCATAGGCTGAGAGCCTTAACATTCACCATTCAACATTTGGCATCCTCTACCCATCCTTAGCCGTTTCTGTCTCTCTTTTACTGACCTACTTTTCCTTCTGGGGGCGTGAGGCTAGTGACAAGTCATATGATATTATTTATTTAGATTTCAGTAAAGCTTTCGACAGAGTCCCTCATGAGAGATTGATGAGAAAGGTTGAGGCACATGGAATAGGAGGATCGTTGTTGGGATGGATTAGGTCATGGCTAATTGGTAGGAAACAGAGTCAGCATAAATGGTACCAAGTCAGAGTGGGGAGCAGTCAAAAGTGGTGTCCCCCAGGGATCGGCATTAGGTCCCCTGTTGTTTCTTATATACATAAATGACCTAGATTTAGGTATAACTAGTAAGATAAGTAAATTTGCAGACGATACTAAAATGGGGAGATCAATTGATTCAGATAGCGATATAGAGTGCCTCCAAAGGGATCTAGATACCTTACATGAATGGTCAGTAAATTGGCAGATGAAGTTTAACATTGACAAATGCAAGGTATTAAAGATAGGGAAGATGCAAACAATTGTTAAATATAAACTAGCTAATTTAGAATTAGAAAATTCAGACTGCGAGAAAGATCTAGGTGTGTTTGTTAGCAATGATTTGAAGCCTAGAAAACAGTGTATAAGCATTCGTAATAAGGCAAACAGGATTCTCGGGTTCATCTCTAGGAGTGTGAGTAACAGAACTGCTGATGTTATCTTAAAACTTTACTTGTCATTAATGAGACCCCATATGGATTATGCTGTCCAATTTTGGTGTACTTATTACAGAATGGACATAGATTCATTGAAGAGAGTACAGCGTAGAATGACAAAAATTATCCATAATATTATAAATCTTCCATATGAAGAAAGGTTGAAGAAATTAGGTTTACATTCGTTAGAGAGACGCAGAGTTAGAGGGGATATGATAGAGGTGTTCAAATGGGTTTGTGGGATTAACAAAGGGGACATGACAAATGTACTAAAGCTCAGTGATAGCGAAAGAACTCGTACCAATGGTTTCAAATTAGATAAATTTCGTTTCAGAAAAGATATAGGCAAATATTGGTTTGGTAACAGAGTTGTAGATGGGTGGAATGGACTACCAAGTGCTATAGTGGGATCTAAAACTGTAGGGAGCTTTAAGATAAAATTGGATAAGCATATGGACGAGAAGGGTTGGGTGTGAAGGGGGATCAGCCGGGTTGGGCCAATCAGCGCTCTCCAGACCCCCATAATCCTGCGTTAATCTCTAACCGTTTTGGTAAGATGATCCTCAGGGTATTAGAGTGTTGAGCCTATAATTGGGCTTTGTAATTGAATTGGGGTTGTGTGGGACAGTGCTTAGGCCAATCGGCTTTCTGTAGACTCCCATTTTCTTATGTTCTTATAACAATACAACAAATATAACAGCCCTACGTCTGAATAGTAAAGTGGGAACCCTAGGTTTACCTCAGTTGGGAAACCCTATCACACAACATACAACATCAAATACTTGAGTACTACAAGTATGCAAGCAGTACATGCAAAAAACAATTCCAAACGGCTGTGGGAGTCGTTAACCCTCTCACGACCATATGATGCAGAGGTTGCCAGATTAGCAATAAGAAATAGAGTTCTCTCACTCTTATAATTACCTCTCCAAAATTAGTTTTCTGCCCACAGCTAACTCAAAGACAACTGCAGAGGTTAAAGTAACTAAACTAAAGGTTTCTAAATACCCCTGATGGTAACAAGGCTTTAAAGTATCCCCAATAGGCTCAATATTGCGTCAAGGACGTGAGAGGGTTAATAGGGTCAAAATATTGGGTTCAGCTACCTGTTCCGTTGGACAAACTTCGCCTGAATCCTTACATCAGGCTGGACAACAGAGCTTTTCCGAGTCAATCAACCTCATACCCTAATTACATTTCATCAGACTTCTAAGATTCTGGATAAGACCTGAGACGCCTTCCCCGACAGCCCTCTAGTCAGAACCGCCACCATCAGGGGGGGTCGTCTTGGACAAAGCGGGAGCTCCGAGCTGGAGTTACCAATTGTCCGACGGTCGCCAGACACAAAGCCGCTAGACCTCTCTCAATCTCTATCACTTAAATACAAAGGAACTAGTTGTCCCTCGATTTTCCTGAAAAATCATGCCCTTGCACTCCAACACAGAGTACAATAATAGCCTTTCACATGGACAACACATCAGCCATCTGTATCAACAGGCAGGGCCCAACGAAATTTCACACGCCCCTGAGATTATCGGAGTTAATATTTTTCCTTACTCTTCATTACCATATCACAATTCAAGCAGTTTACCTACCAAACAAGGCGAATCTGTAGGCGGACACCTTATCTCGGGAGAAGGGTACCCTAGTCGAATAGACAATCACTCAGACGGTATTCCACAACTTGATAAGGCCGTTCCATCCACAGGTAAATCTCGTTAATTCACACCAATCGACAAAATTCCTCCGGCTTCTGACCTTCTGGCACGAGATCCAAGCGAGCGGAACAGATGCGTTCTCAGAGGTTTGGAACAAGTGGTTATCGATATACCTCTTTCCTCCTCCGGACACACACGAATATCCAAAGTTTTGCAACATATCCACTTAATTCAGGGTCAAGGGTGCCTTATAACACCAGTCTGGTCAACACATGTGTAGTTCATTCATCTGTCTCTCGAATGTTCCATTCCAATACCATTTCCAACATCTTGTTTCCACTAGAGCGGATTAGCAACCTACAGACTGGTCTACATTTATCTTTATGGATATTTTCAAAGTCAAATGGCGGAGCTCTTATGATTAACCCTTCCAGCCCGGGTGTCATTTTAAAATGACACCCAAAAAAAAGGGCCGGAACCCGGGTGTCATTTTAAAATCCTTGTGCTTGAAAGCGTGCTTGGCGCCTCAACTACTAGTGTTATCAGTTCGTACGTGGCCGCCATAGCGAGTAATACTGAAAAAATGTTTTCCGACGTGTCCGATTCGTTGCAACCTCCCGCGGGCCCCAGTGCTACCCCACTCGCAACTTCAACGCCTGTTGCAACCGAGAAGAGAGCTCAACAAAAGAAAGTTAAGCGTTTGTTGAGTGATAGCGCTATACAGCGACAACTTTTTGAAAGTGATGAAGAGAGCAGTGGCGAAAGCTTGGTGGACAAGGTACAATTTATAAGTGAAAGTGAAGACGATTTCGTGGGCTTTGGAGATGACGATAATGTCGATTTATTTGAGGGGGGAGACAGTAGTGATGATCCTGATGTGGAAGTGTTTCAGGAAGGTGCCATTGAGCTTCCCAGTGTGCTAGAACCTAGGCCTACCCCCTCGCCATCTTTGCTAGGTCAGCCTAGGCCTAGCCCTAGCCCTAGCCCAGGACCTTCCCCTTTGCCTGCCTTACGCCCTTGAAAGTGGGCAAATATTTCTACAAACAATCATTGATCAAAAGTGC
Source organism: Paralithodes platypus (assembly GCA_032716605.1). Lineage (NCBI taxonomy): Eukaryota > Metazoa > Arthropoda > Malacostraca > Decapoda > Lithodidae > Paralithodes > Paralithodes platypus. Next base: position 404,340 of record CM064572.1, on the reverse strand, counting down.
AGCTAAAAAAGCACGCAGGGCAGCCGCAGAATAGCATAGGGAAGCTGAAGATAGCGATAATGACGCCGACCCTGGCCTAGCAACCACCCGCATTCCATTGTCCCGACGCCTTGACACGGGACGCCGCGTGGGTCACCCACAGCCCTCGCCTTCATCTCTCGTTCAGGATGACCAAAGGGCCTCTTCAAGTGGTATTGGTGATGTGCCACAGGCCTCAACACACCGCAGAGCATTATTTGCTGCTGAAAAGCCCTCGGCTCGCCGCAAAAGGAGCCCAACTCCCGAGGCCTCGGCTCCCATTCTTGAAGCTCCCGCAGCCTCCCGCGCCCCACACCGCCGACGCCCGGTCACTTCTTCACCAGAATTGTCTCCTGAAGAGGATGCTGACGACCCCAACATTGCCCCAGATGACCTGACGTCGCCTGAGGAGGAAGAGGAAGAGGAACAGGAAGAGGATGTGCCGACAAATCGAGCGAGAGGGCGAGGTCGTGGACGTGGTCAGCCTGCCGACGCCGCTGCCCCTGGGCCTGGGCCTGGGCGTGGGCGTGCAGGGCGTCCGCCTGGGCGTCCGCGTGGCCAAGGGCGTGTGCCAGGGCGTCCAGGGCGTGTGCCTGCTGCAGCACGACCTCGAGCATCAGCATCCGACCTGTTTGTGTGGACAGATGGAGCTGATTTTGAGCCAGATTGTCCTGCCTTTGACGAGGTACAGATGGGTTCTGGGGTGTCACCAGCATATCCCTGTGGCCCAGATGCTACCCCCAGTGAACTTTTCTGTGGCTTCTGACAATGAAGTCATGGAATACCTCGTCAAAGAGACAAATCACCACCATGCTATCTGTGCCAACTTTCTTGGGAGGAAGACCAGTGCCAAGATGGTGGCATGGAGAGCTCTCACTGTGGCAGAACTATATGTGTTCTTGGCACTCACAATGCTGATGACTCATATAAGGAAGCACGTTCTGGCTGACTACTGGATCACTGGCGACATCATAACGACTCCATCATTTGGCAAATACATGTCCAGGGACAGGTACTTCGACATCCTCTCCTATCTCCACCTGACAAACAACATGGCAGTCCACCTTCCCGACTCATTATGGAAGATCAGGAAGCTGTATGACATGATACGTCATCGGTTCACCACATACCTGATTCCTTTCCAGAAGATGTGCCTCGACGAGTCTCTGGTCCTGTTCCGTGGTAGGCTGCACTTCCGACAGTATATCCCGTCCAAGAGACACCGCTTCGGCATCAAGCTCTTCGTCCTCTGCGACTGCTTGACGGGGTATGTGCTGGACTTTATAGTCTACAGCGGCAAGGCTGGAGAAGTTGTGACTGACCCTCTCATTGGTTTTGGTGGCGCTGTAGTGAAGAAGATGATGGAGAGGCACTTCAATAATAACCACATCCTCTACACAGATAATTATTACACGTCGCCTCTCCTGACCAAGTACCTCCATGACCGCAAGACCGGAACTGTCGGCACAGTCAAGGGCAAAAGGAAGGGCATGCCAGGCTACCCAACCAAGACGAAGAAGGCGGACATCTTCCACAAGAAGAGTGGCCCCATCCTCTCCATCCACTGGCATGACCAGCGCAAGGTCAACCTCCTCACCACATGCCACAAGGCCCAGATGGTCGCCACAGGGAAGGTGGACCGAACAACCAAGAACCCCGTCCAAAAACCAGCTGCTGTCCTGAATTATAACATCAACATGCGCCTCGTTGACAAGTCCGACATGCAGATGGGCTTCATCGACTGCCTGCGAACATCTTGCAGGTGGTACAAGAAGTTTATCCTGCATACGGTAGATATGTCGGTCCTCAATGCCTACAACATCTACCGTCTGAGGACTCCAGGAGCCAAGAAGTACAAGTCCCTGCGGAAGTTCCACAAGCAGGTGCTACTTGAGCTCCTGGCTAAACATGCGGGTACACCAGCCAGGCCAATACAAGGACCAGGCCAGCTTGACAGAACGGGGTCTGCTGAATTCTTCAGGAAGCACCAGCTCAACGCCCTTCCTTTCAAAGCACCAGGTAGTAACGTTAGGAGTCAGAAGAGGTGCCATGTGTGCAGCCACACAACTCGCAGACCCCGCAAACCCACAAAAACCACTTGGGAATGCCTCGAGTGTCAAGTTGGACTGTGTGCTGGCACCTGCTTCAACGACTTCCACACTCTAACAAACTTTTGAAGTGGAAGTGACAACAGTGAAAGTGACACTCAAATGTAGGCTAAGAATAATAATATAACTAAGTATAAGTGAAAAGGACACATAAGTAATAATAAGTGCCTTCAATAACAATATGAACAAGTGAAAGTGACACTAAAATATATATTTCTAACAATAAATAAGTGAAAATGACACTCAATAAGCTTAGGCCAGTCAAAGTGACAGTATAATAATAATAAAACTAAGTATAAGTGAAAGAGACACACACAAGTAATAATAAGTGCCTTCATAACAATATGAATAAGTGACAGTGACACTATATATATTATTAGCTTACCTAACAATACATAAAAGGGGAAATGACACTACCAATTATCAAAGTCCAGTGCAAGTGACACTAATAATCATAATAATAATAATAAAACGAAGTAATAAGTGACAGAGACACAAATAAGTTCATATAAATAACTTTATTGAGTGAAAATAACATAATAACTATAATAAATGACAGAATAACCAATAAAACACTATCAAATCGCTTCCCGGCATAATTGCGGGTGGAGCGACGAGTGTAACTGGGCGTCGTAGCCGGGGCCGCGGTTGAGTGTTCGGACGCGCCGAGGTAAATACGCGGCAAAAGTTACCTCCACTTCCATCACCATCACTCCGGAACCAGTTGAGCTAGAGAGCTCTACTCAACGCCATTCTACGCAGGAAGGTAAGGCGCTCATTTCTATATATGTTTGATTAATGTAGGTAATATATTAACCGAGATTAGCCTTAGTTTACTTTTGTTGATATTCGACCAGATCGCCCGGATACGAGCTCCGTCATTAGGAGAGCCTGCCCGGGCCAGGAGGGTTAAGCTGTTCACGACAAATTAACCAAACAGTTTACACCTTCCACTATTAAACAGTAGGAATTACATCGGAAACAATTTACCACGTAGATTGTAGAGTCTGTCCAACACATAGCTTCAGTCAGTTTATTTTTAAAGTACTTCAATTACTCTTTTGTAGACAAACAACTGTCAATTTACACACTATACAATCAATTCTCAGCCATTAACCCCTACAACACGGAAGGGCTCTTGAACGCCCATAAAAAAGCATAAAACAGGTACCCGGAAGGGCTCTTGAACACCCAGTGGTTGAAAGCCTGTGAGCTTCGTGTGCGAGGCGTCGGTCCGACGCATGTAAACAACAGCCGGCTGGACCGACGCCCCGCATCTCCGGCCACAAGAAGGAGAGCGTCGCTTGTTCGTGTGTGCCTGTATGTTGTTGTTAAGTATTGAAAAGTAGTGTAAAGTGGCTGTTTTTGCCATAAAGTTATCTCCAATGAAATCATCATCACAACTGAACCAGTTGACTTAGAGAGCTCTACTTAACGCCATTCTACAGGTAAATAACACAGCTACGCTTGGGGATGCGCGATAATGCGGGAAGCAGTCAGATTAACAAATATACGGTAGCCTAGCCTAGACGTTTTTCGGCCAAAACACCCGGGTTTCGGGGAATATATATATAATACATAGCCGGGGCTGGAGGGTTAAAGAATCGTTCTTTGATTCCACTGTCTTCCGACTTACCCCTCAACAAGTTCAAAGGAGTTTTTCTTACAACTTGGTTTTAGTTACGAAATATTTTCAAAACCAAATACATGTAGCTAAATTCTTATGACCAAGCCGTTCACAACAAATTAACCAAACAATTTACACCTTCCACAATTAGACAGTATGAGTCACATTGGAAACAATTTACAACGTGGATTGTAGAATCCAACCAACAAAGTGCCTCAGTAAGTTTAATTTTAAAGTACTTAAATTACCTTTTCGAAGACAAACACCTATCAGTTAACACACTTCGCAATCACCTCTCAGCCATTAAAGAACCATTCTATAACCTTACTGGCCTTAGACTTCCATCTAAGTATGAAGGAGGTTTTATTACGGCTTGTTTTAAATTACGAGCTCCAGCGAGACAGATTCTACCTCAGTGGTTTCTGGGCAAAGTGTTAAATCTATTAAGTACTAAACCTTACACGGTCAACCCCTCTTATGTCAAGTTATTATCTAAATGTGTTTTCTTAATTTCGTTAGCAACAACACATAGAGTGTCCGAACTTGCGGCCATGGCTAGAGCTGCGAACTGCTTACAATTTAAAGATCTGAGTGCTGTTACCCTCACACCAACTCCTGATTTCATAGCCAAGAATGAAAGATCATATGTTCTCACCTTTTGATATAATGGCCCTCAAACAAAAGAATAAACATCAGGCACTAGGCCCAGTGTTAGCTTTGTATAAGTACAGTATGTACAACCAACTACACCCTTACACCCTTCTCATTTATGGATCTCTTCACATGGCAAATCAAGGTTATCTAAACGACAGCTTGCTTCAATTCTAGTGGACGTTATCAAAACAGCCGTACCGTCAACAGTAACAAGAAGGGCCCATGATGTGAGAAAGTGGGCCACGATAGTCAGATTTCTTAACAATTACTCTATCCAAGACATTAAGCAAATAAGAGTCTGGTCATCTCACCACACATTTTTATCCAAATATCTTTCAGTTCATTTGAAGAGACCCACTGTGCCATGCATAGCCATGAGAATTAGGCAAAAGCATAACTGATCTCTGTTTATTGCAATAATGACATGTTTTATGTTACAAGTACTGTACGTGTGAGGTTCACCCCCTTGTAATCACTTGGGGGATGGTGCTGGGAATGGTACCGGGGTAGACTGGAGCCGGAGTTCTGGGGGGGGGGTGATGCCCATCTGCCAGCCAAACCTACCTAACTATGACTAAAATCAGAGAAAATAAACGTAAGTCCGATGAAACAAAACCGCAGAGGACAATGACAAATGCCCCCCACAAACTCAGACTTGCTAGTGTGAATGTTGGTAGTTTGAATCTGCGTGCGAATGAAGTGGCTGAGATGTGTGAGAGGAGGCGAGTGGACGTCTGCTGTACCCAGGAAACACTCTGGAAGAGGCATGGGGTACAGTGGATTGTCGGAAGGAGGAAAAGATATAGGATATACTGGATGGGTGTGGAGACTGATAAAGCGAAAGGAGGAGTGGGTGTTCTGGTGGCTGAAGAGCTGGCGGAAAGTGTGCTTCAGATTACGAGAGTTAGTGAAAGGCTGATTGTTTTGAAGTTGAAAGTTGGTGAAAGAATTCTGAATGTGATATCTGCATATGCCCCACAGGCTGGTTTACAGAAAGAGATAAAAGAGGACTTCTGGAATTACACCGTCAGTGTCATTTCAGGCCTCTCGGAGAACGAAATAACTATCGTGGGGGGGGGACCTCAATGGTCACGTGGGAGCATCTGCAGATGGATACGAGGGGGTACATGGAGGAATTGGTTACGGAAGGAGAAATCTAGAAGGCGAATATATATTGGAGTCCTGCGTTGCACTCAACATGGTTGTGTGTAACACAAAGTTCAAGAAAAGACAGAGCCACCTGATCACATATAACTCTGGGGTCTCCAGTAGCCAGATAGATTACTTCTTGGTTAACAGGAAAGACTGGAAACTAGTTCGAGATGTAAAGGTCATCCCGAGCGAAGAATGTATCCCCCAGCATAAGCTACTTGTGTGTGACATGAGCTTATGCAGAGATCCTAAGCGCAAGAAGGTTTACATACCCAAAAGGAAAGTGTGGCTGCTGAAGGACAAGGAAGTTAGGGATAGGTTTCATAATGAACTGGAGGAAATGAATAGAAATAAGGAAGCTAGGCCTAACGATGTAAATAGCCAATGGAACTTTCTTAAGCATAGCCTTATCGCTGCCACTGACAAAGTCTGTGGGAAAACAAAGGGTCACCCCAGGAATAAGACCTCTTGGTGGTGGAACGATGAGGTAGAACATGCTGTGAAAGAGAAAAGGAGATGCTTCAAAGCATGGAAGAAAGGAGGCAGCAGGGAGGAATACCAGGCAGCTAAACGAACTGCCAAAAGAGTTATTTACAATGCTAAAAATCGCATTAAGGACCTGGTCCTCGAACAAGTGTGTAACACTGACAATCCCAATGGGATCTTCAACCTAGCTAGGCGAGTTAAAAATGACAGTAGGGATATTATAGGTGAACAGTGTGTTAGAGATGATAATGGGAAGATTGTGTATGCAGAAAATGAAATCAGAGAAGCATGGAAGGTACACTATGAACGATTGCTAAATGTAGAGTTTGAATGGGATAAGGAACAGCTTAGTATCGAAAAACCAATATCTGGGCCCCCTCCTTTGATAGCACCAGCTGTAGTGAGCGACGCAATCAATAAAATGAAGGACGGTAAAGCTCCAGGTTGCTCCGACATTGTCGCTGAGATGATAAAAGCCTCAGGGGAGATTGGTGTAAACTTAGTCACTGAGTTGATAAACACCATTATTAAAGATGAGAAAATCCCAGAGGATTGGCTCAAAAGTGTAATAGTAAATATATACAAAGGAAAAGGGGATGCGCTAGATAGAGGAAATTATAGGGGCCTGAAAATGCTTGACCAAATCATGAAGGTCTGTGAGAGAGTCCTTGAGGGTTTGATCAGGCAAAGCATCTCTATTGATGATATGCAGTTTGGTTTTATGCCAGGACGTGGTACAACCGATGCTATCTTCATAGTCAGGCAGATACAGGAAAGATACTTACTAAAAGGCAGGGATCTTTACTTTGTGTTTGTGGACCTAGAGAAGGCCTTTGATAGGGTACCTAGAGATGTTGTACAGTGGGCTATGAGGAAACTTGGTGTGGAAGAGTGGCTGGTGCGTGTGATAATGAAGATGTATGAGGATTCGCGAAGTTCGGTGAGGGTGAAGGGTGTACTGAGTGATGAGTTCGCAGTCCGTGTTGGAGTCCATCAGGGTTCAGTGTTAAGCCCCCTCCTCTTTATTATGATCTTGGAGGCGCTGTCTAGAATTTTTAGAGGCGGACTCCCGTTGGAACTTTTTTATGCAGACGATTTAGTCCTAATAGCTGACAGTATGCAGGATGCTGAGGCCAAATTCAGAGAGTGGAGAGAGGGCATGGCGAGCAAGGGTTTAAGAGTCAATATTAACAAAACCAAGGTTATGCATTGTAGTTTGAGACGAGGCAATGTGGAAAAGAGCGGTGCATACCCATGTGCAGTGTGTGGAAAGGGAGTGGGCGTTAACTCAATTCAATGTAGCATCTGTCGATGTTGGGTACACCATGGGAGTAAGCGCTGTAGTAGAATAAAGGGGCCCCTGCCGAAGGATAAGTCAGAAATAGAGAAATTTGAGTGCGTAGTGTGCAAAGTCGAGCTTGTGTTAAGTGATGATCCTGTGGCTGTGAATTTTGGAAATGAGTCTTTGGAGCTGGTGAACAAGTTTTGTTACCTAGGAGATACCATCTCTGCCGGTGGTGGGGCTGAGGCTGCCACTGTTGCTAGAATTAGGTGTGGCTGGGGGAAGTTCAGAGAATTGATGCCAATCCTGACCATGAAAAGAATGCCTCTCCCCCTGAAGGGAAAGGTGTATGCCTCATGTGTTAGAAGTGCAATGACGTATGCCTCAGAAACATGGGCCGTTAAAGTAGAGGATGTCAACAGAATGGAGCGTAATGAGATGAGAATGGTGAGATGGATGTATGGGGCCAGGCTACAGGATAGAATAACAAATGTTGAGCTGAGGAGACGTTTAGGTATAAGAACATAAGAAAATGGGAGTCTGCAGAAAGCCGATTGGCCTAAGCAAGGCAGATCCCTGTCCCACACAACCCCAATTACAAAGCCCAATTATAGGCTCAACACTCTAATACCCTGAGGATCATCTTACCAAAACGGTTAGAGATTAACGCAGGATTACGGGGGTCTGCAGAGCGCTGATTGGCCCAACCCTGCTGATCCCCCTTCACACCCAACCCTTCTCGTCCATATGCTTATCCAATTTTATCTTAAAGCTCCCTATCGTTTTTAATCCCACTATAGCACTTGGTAGTCCATTCCACCCATCTACAACTCTGTTACCAAACCAATATTTGCCTATATCTTTTCTGAAACAAAATTTATCTAATTTGAAACCATTGGTATGAGTTCTTTCGCTATCACTGAGCTTTAGTACATTTGTCATGTCCCCTTTGTTAATCCCACTAACCCACTTGAACACCTCTATCATATCCCCTCTAACTCTGCGTCTCTCTAACGAATGTAAGCCTAATTTCTTCAACCTTTCTTTATACGGAAGATTTCTAATATTATGGATCATTTTTGTCATTCTACGTTGTACTCTCTCCAATGAATCTATGTCCATTCTGTAATAAGGACACCAAAATTGAACAGCATAATCCATATGGGGTCTCACTAATGACAAGTAAAGTTTTAAGATAACATCAGCAGTTCTGTTACTCACACTCCTTGAGATGAACCCGAGAATCCTGTTTGCCTTGTTTCGAATGCTTATACACTGTTGTCTAGGCTTCAAATCATTGCTAACAAACACACCTAGATCTTTCTCACAATTCGAGTTTTCTAATTCCACATTAGCTAGTTTATATTTAACATTTGTATGCATCTTCCCTATCTTTAATACCTTGCATTTGTCAATGTTAAACTTCATCTGCCAATTTACTGACCATTCGTGTAAGGTATCTAGATCCCTTTGGAGGCACTCTATATCTCTATCTGAATCAATTGTTCTCCCCATTTTGGTATCGTCTGCAAATTTACTTATCCTACTAGTTATACCTAAATCTAGGTCATTTATGTACATAACAAACAACAGAGGACCTAATACAGATCTCTGGGGGACACCACTTTTGACTGCTCCCCATTCTGACTTAGTACCATTTATGCTGACTCTCTGCTTCCTACCAATTAGCCATGACCTAATCCATCCCAACAACGCCCCACCTATTCCATGCGCCTCAACCTTTCTCATCAATCTCTCATGGGGGACTCTGTCGAAAGCTTTACTGAAATCTAAATATATTATATCATATGACTTGTCATTATCTACTGCTTCATATACCTCTGAGAAAAAGCTAAGCAAATTAGTAAGGCAAGAACGTCCCTGAGTGAGTCCATGCTGAGAAGAATTTATTAAATTAAATGTATCTAAGTGGTTTCTAATTTTACTAGCAATAATTGACTCTAGTAGCTTTCCTATGATTGATGTAAGACTAATGGGACGGTAATTGGATGCTATTGATTTGTCACCTTTTTTGAAGATCGGAACTACGTTTGCAAGCTTCCAAGCTTCTGGAACTATACCTGTCTCCAATGACTTGTTAAATAAAAATGTTAATGGGTAACTTAACTCATCCCTACATTCTTTTAATACTCTAGCATATACCTCATCAGGACCAGGCGATTTATGAGGTTTCAGTCTGTCAATTTCCTTAAGCACATCATTTCTACTTATAGTAACCTTACTTAACCTATTTTCTATACTATCGCTATATACCTTACGGACTTCTGGAAACTGTGCCAAATTTTCATTAGTGAAAACGGAAAGAAATTGACTATTTAATGTACTGCACATTTCTAAATCATTTTCTGTCATTTCTCCTATCGAAGTTTTAAGGGGACCAATTACATCTCTAACCTTGGATTTATATAGTTGGTAAAAAGCTTTAGGATTATTTTTTGAGTCATTGGCAACCTTAATTTCATAATTGTTTTTTTCTTTCCTAATATCCTTTTTTACCTGTCTTGATAGATTCTGATAGTAAGCAAGTACAGTCTGACCTGCCAATACGCGAGCTTTTAATACGCGATTCACCTTATACGCGAGGAGGGGGTCGAATCATACCCAAAACTTTCAAAACGCGTGATGTACCTTTAAAACGCGTCGGGGCCGATATAAGGGCAATTCCGGGGAGTTCAGCTAATACGCGAGGTCCCCCACCATTCCGCGCCAGTTACGTAGGCACGCAGGGCATTGTGGGATACGCCAGTCTACCCTCAGTCCACGCTCGCGCACCAGCTGTCCGACTCGTGTTGGACATTTACTGTTAATTTTAAGGTGAGTTTATTATTATTGTTATATTTTCTTATGATTTGGATGTTTATGTATACATATATGTACCTTTTGTGGCAATTGACGGAGATAAATAGGCCTAAAGTAGACAACTTGGAGTCAGTGCCGCCCATATAGATTTATTCCCATATAATACTCTATTGCTAATACGCGAATTTTCATTCCGCGCCCTCGCGTGTCGCCCATATTCTCGCGTATTGGCAGGCCAGACTGTAGGTGAATTTTGCCTTTTCTAATTTTTCTATATATTCCTCTCTTTTGTCCTAGAAGATCTAATAGTCTATTATTCATCCATTTGGGTTGGTTCTGTGTTGATCTAAATTTTCTTTTGGGGATGTATTTATTTTGTGCATTGAATACTGACTTGATAAAATTATCGTATGTATCTACCAAGGTTGACGTCTCTTCCTGACTTAAGATGACAGGTGCCTGAGAAGGGGTACACTCATTTGGACACCTGGATCGACTTAATTTTTTGACCATAGGGTCAGCTAATAGGGCTCTTCTTAACCCACCATAATTGGCTTTTCTAAAGTCAGGTATTAATGTTGTATTCTCTCTGGTATTACCTTTCCATTGTATATTAAAATACACAGAATTGTGGTCACTATTTCCTAGGTGGTCCCCTATCTCTACATTATTTACCATATGTTCATTGTTACTGAAAACTAAATCGAGAATATTATTACCTCTAGTCGGCGTATCTATGAATTGAAATAAAAAACTATCTTGTACTACCTCTATAAACTCCTCAGAATCAGAGTCTCCTATTTGATGCTGCCAATCTATATTCGGAAAATTAAAATCCCCCATAATGCACACATTGCTAAACCTTGATGCCATTTTAATTTCCTCCCATAATGACGTTCCGTCATTTCTACTCATATTTGGCGGTCTATACATAACTCCAATAACTATGGTCTCACTACCTTCGTTAACCTCTACCCAAACACTTTCATTATCGTTATTTAGTCTAATACCTGATTTAATACAGCTTTTTAATGTACTCCTGACAAACACTGCTATACCGCCACCCCTCTTACTTGTTCGGTCATATTTAAACAAACTATATCCTAGTATATCAAATTCTGCTAAAAAATGCCTGGTTTCTGTATTAATCCACGTTTCAGTTAGCGCTATTATGTCTATATTTTCTTTGCTAACAAGGGCTCTAAGTTCGTTCATTTTGTTACATAGACTCCTACAGTTTGTGTAATATACTCTCAATTTACATCTTTTCTTTATACCTAATTTACCTTTGTTTCTAACGACATTTCCATCTTCCGTTGCACCATCACTACTATCATTTGCATTATAGTCATCATTTTTAGCATGAGACTGAATATCCTTATCGCTTTCGCCTGACGCTAAAATTGTTCCATTTAACCTCTCATTTACACTCTCAATATTTCTGTTCAAAACCCCACAACCACCCTATCTAAAGAACTAGCTAATGTAGAAACCCCTAACCGTAAAAGATGAACCCCATCCCTTGCGTACATCCCATCTCTCCCATAGAAACTATCCCAGTTATCAATGAATGGTATTGCTTTTTCTTTGCAATATTTCTCCAAACGGCAATTGACACCAATCGCCCTGGATGTCCATTCCTTGGGAACTCCTCTTCTGGGTAGGATACAATGTACTACAGGGATCCCTCCCTTCATCCTAACTTTATCTAACACATCCCGATACTGCTGCAGCAGTTCCTCACTTCTACCCTTACCAACATCGTTACTCCCGGCACTGAGACAGATAATGGGGTTATCTCCACTATCTTCCAAGATGTGGTCCATCTTCTCTAAAACCCTCCCAACTCCATGGCCAGGCAGACACACAACCTTCCTAAGTTTAGTGCGGGTAGCCCTAACTAAATGTCTTACCATGGAGTCGCCCACAATCGACACAGACTTACCTTCTCGGGACACAGACTTATCTTTCCCTCGGGAGGATCCAGCAGCTGCAGTTGGAGAACCCCCGGTGGTGGCAGAAGCTCCCTTGGTGGTGGTGGTGGTGGGGGTAGTGGTGGTGGTAGGTAGCACAGCGTCAGAGGTTGGAGCTGAGTCGGCGGCAGGCACTTCGGTTATCCCTCCCTTATCCTGACTATCTTTTCCCTCACATTCGTCTCGCAAAGGAGAGAATGTATTTGTCACACTCATACCTATTCTACTATCCTGCTTCTTGAGTGTGACTTTCCCACCCGTATTTTTAACAACCTACCATGAATACAATTTTTCATCAACTTCCTCCCTTTTCCCCTTACTTGACTTTATTTCCTCTTGGCTAAGCTTGAAAGCTAGATTTTCGTCTTTAATCAAATCCACTTCCCTCTGAAGTTTAACATTAACCTCCCTTAGAGCCAAAAGAGTATTAGCGAGGCGATGCGTACAAGTAGACTGGGATGGTATGGACATGTGGAGAGAATGGATGAACAAAATTGGGTGAAAAAATGCAGGTCTGTGATTGTGGAGGGAGCTGCACCAAGGGGTGGACCGAGGAAGACCTGGGATCGGACTATATGCGCCGATCTCAAATCCAAGAACTTGACAAGTGAAGCAGCCCTTAACAGGGTTGCCTGGAATGCCGCCATTAGGACAAGAGACTGAAACTGCACTTATGTGTGGAACACTCAGTCTTAAAATGTTATGTACTCACCTAATTGTACTCACCTAATTGTAGTATACAGGATTTGAGCCTAAGCTCGTGTTGTCCTGTCTCTCTCTCTACATTTATCCAATTTTGCTTTAAAAGTTTGGATATTTCTTGCTCCCACCACCTCCCCATCCAACTTATTCCAACACTCAATGCTTCTATACGGGAAGCTGAACTTTCTTACATCAGACTTACATATAACTTTCCTCAACTTACAATCATGACCCCTGGTTCTTCCCTCGTCCCTCACCACAAAATCTCCCTTGTCGATCTTCTCAAAACCTTTCACACACTTAAACATCATGATCATGTCACCTCTCTCTCTCCTCTCCCTCAGCGTTGGCAGCTTTAGCCTCTCCAATCTCTCCTCATAAGGTAGGTCTCTAAGGCTAGCTATCATCTTAGTGGCAACTCTCTGAACTCTTTCCAGTTTTTTATTATGTTTTATAAGGTGTGGAGACCACACCACTGCTGCATACTCCAGTCTTGGTCGTATTATTGTCCCTATTATTTTTGCTAACATCTCTTCATCTAAATAATTCAGAGCTATTCTCATGTTAGTCAACACTGCATAGGTTTCACCAGTTATTTTATTTATATGCTGTTCAGGTGACAAGCTGTCTGCCACAACTACCCCTAGGTCTTTTGCTTTCACAGCTTTACTAATTATTTCATCTCCTATTTTATATCCCCAAGAAGGTCTATATTTACTTTTTCCCATCTCAAGAACCTGACACTTACTCGTGTTGAATTCCATTTTCCAAGTTTGACTCCACTCATATAACTTATCTAGATCTCTCTGTAATTCTTCACAACTACTCCTACTTGTAATATGCTTCATTAATTTTGCATCATCAGCAAACATAGATATATATGAGCCTATTCCCATTTGAAGGTCGTTGATGAAAACCAAAAACATGATTGGGGCCAACACCGATCCTTGAGGCACTCCGCTTTTTACCCTTTTCCACGAGGAGAACTTTCCTTTTATTACTGTTCGCATTTCCCTCCCAATTAAATAGTTTTCCATCCACTTTAATAATACTCCCTCAACCCGCCCCACAGTCCTGAGCTTCCACAACAATCTCTTATGAGGCACCTTATCAAATGCCTTCTTGAAATCTAAGTAGATACAATCTACCCACCCCTCCCTCCCTTGTACAATGTCAATTACCCTATCATAGTAACTCAACAAATTTGTGGTACACGAATGACCTTTTCTGAACCCAAACTGCTTGCTTGAAATTATTTCCCTCTCCTCCAACATACCCACCCATCTTTTCTAATAATCTTTTCACAAAGCTTGCATATAACACTCGTTAAGGATACCGGTCGATAATTTAGCGGGTCTTCTTTATTTCCACTTTTATATATTGGAGTTATATTTGCTTGTTTCCATTCTAAGGGAAGTTCCCCCTTGTTTAATGAGTATTGAACAATATTAAAAATAGGTCTCACTAGTTGTTCAGAACATTCTCTTAATACCCATCCAGCAATGTTATCTGGGCCCATAGATTTTCTCACGTCCAATTCTTCCAACAATGATTTTAGTTCATCCTTGTTGACTTCTATCGACTCTAGTCCCTGTATTTATTAGTGGCCCCTCCATCATTGACGAACATGCCTATTACATATCTTATTACATAGCCTATTATCTTCTTGATGCGGGAGGGAACAAGAACGAGAGGACACTCTAAGAAAATTTACAAAGAAAGAAATAGGCTTGAGAAGGCGAAGAACTCATTTTGTGATAGAGTGGTAAATGAGTGGAACGCACTGCCCCAGTATGTAGTCGATTCCGAATCAATAAGGGAGTTTGAAAGTAATCTTGATAAAGCATGGGGAAGACAAGATTTGAAGTTTGATTATAAAACAAAAATACAGAATAGTAAAAATGTTGCGTCTGCTACCGCCGCCGCCAACACCGTGAACGACCGCAGCAGTGCAAGCACTGGTACTGAGCTGGATACACAGGCATAGTTTGCCTTTTTCCAGAGGATCTACTGTAAGAATACTGTAAGAACTGTAAGAATAAGGCATCCTCTTCAAACACTAATCCGCCGTAGTTTGAATCTACCGCGCAGAGCATTTAAAAACTGAGGAGCCTTCATCATGAGCGCACGCGACCTCACTCATGGCTTCAGTCATTATGAATTGGGTTCTCACTACGAAAAAACTTCGTAAAAAATAAAAACAAAAAGAAAATAAGAATAACTATCCAATAAGCTTTCCATCATATCGTGGATGTACTTGTGTGGATTTCTGACCAGACGCTGAATCAGGCGTCATTCCTCCTTCTTTGCTCTGCGCTCAGCCTGCCCGGACGTTCCTTTCAGGCTCCGCTGGTTCCGCATTCGTGGCGTCCCTAGTGAGTTTTTTTCTCATTTGTTTACTCTGGGATGTATCGAGTAAGGTTAGGATAGGCGTAGCAGGAGTGTCCTGGGCTGGTTGCCCGCAGTGCAATGTATTTTGGGTCGTATGTATGGGGCATCTATTTCGGATGTACCCTCGTGGTCCTGTTGTGGACACGTGAACTTTTCACAGTTTGGTTTAGTTGGTGATGCAGGCGGCTTTCATTACGCGTTAATAATTGCTGCCTTTTATCCTTCTGATGAGGTAAGCTGTGTGTTTGCTGACGTTCCCAGCGTATTTTTCTTCACTTAGTGAAGTTTTTTCTGGGTCCGTGTCAGGCTTCCCGGGGTTGGGAAGTTATCGCTTCGGTGGTGTGTTGGCGGTGGTTCCTGTTGTGATATTCCAGTGTGTGTTTATATTTCAACTATTTTCATGCCGTCTACCTAGGCCTAGCCAGCCGCTCGTAGCTTTGCCACATGTCTAGTGTTATTATTTATTTTATAAATATGCCCTACTGTGTCATGTGTATCCGGGTTTTAGTTGTGTATTGGCTAATTCCTCGGACTATATTTGTTTCCTGGTTTAGTTGTGTATTGGCTAATTCCACGGATTATGTTGTGACCTTGGTTAGTCGTGCGTGTCTCTCCTCGTGTCGTATTGTTCAGATGGTGTCTGTTCAGGGTGGGGTTTGCCTTCCGGCGGGTTTTTCTCGTTTTCACCGTGAAAAATCCTGACCGATGAGCAGTGTTAGGCCACACGTGGTTTTTAACACTGGCTGGTTCCCCGGCGAGGGGAGGTGTCTGTGGCTCTCCAGGACTGCGTATCTGGGTGCCTGGTTGCAGGCCCCCTTTATTTCCCGGCGGGATGGCTGTACCCATCCTTACATATATATTTAGTTATATATAAAGAAACGACGTTCGTGAGAACACTCGTTTTTTATAGGTTTTTCTACCTGGTTTACGACAACCACGGGGAAAACCTAGCTGTTGTTTAGGCGTTCCTCCCCGGCGATCTTTTACAAAGTAGTGGGGTCAGGAACTTGTGGGGTTAACTTTTAGACTTCTCACCCGGCGGGTGCACCTGAGCAGGGTGGGATAAAAGACTTAGGTCTCTTATAGTTAACCAATCCATGTGAGTGATACTCTGTGTATCGCTGCCTTTACTCTTACGGCATTTGAAGGATCAGTGAGGTTTAACCAAATCGATTTCCACACCCGGCGGGTGCCCCTAAGTAAAGGAACTAAGGAATTTATAAACAAATTCAATTTCGATTAACCTTAATTGAGTGATACTTTCAGTATCGCCGCCTTCTATTTTTACGACGATCGTTTGGGACAATTCGTTAAAAAATCAGATCTCGTATATTCCTGCCCTGGGCTATTCTACTAAAATATTTCAAGGGCCGGCGTCTTTATGAGGGGGGCTTTGTTACAAATTGAATCTTGAGACAGTCACCACCTCCTACAGACTATTAGTGCCATACTGGACCATTATATCAGAGGGTATTCTTCATGTTCTTAACTAAGAAGACTTGTTTAGCCTCTTTATACCCAGCCGCGTGGCGAGATGGGTTAGCTGTGTCTTTGCATCCCGTTACCCGGCGGGTTATTAACACTTGTATGCGAACACTTGGGTTAACCTTATGAGCATTAATTCCTGGAAATTTTTCTTTATTTTTCCAGAGCTGAGCTCCGGCGGACCAATACAGACCCGGCGGTAGTGCCTCACACCAGTCTCTGTCATGGCTAATGTGACCCCAGTTTTTGCCCTGTGCATTACCCCTACTTGCGCGGGTATCCCAATTTTTGCACATACCCTTTGCATAAGGTGTGTTAGATGTCTAGACCGTTCAAGGGGTCTCTGGGTTACACGTAATTGTTCTTTTTGCTCCCAATTAACCAATAAAGTCCTGTGTGACAATGACAAGACCGCGGCGGTAGCGTTGAGAGAGGTCAGACAACAAATGTCGGCCTACACTACCATTGTCGCACATAAGTCACTTCAATGTGACAACGTCCCACTTTGGGATAAGTTGCTGTCAGAGCACCCTCCCCCTAAACGTACCTCTAGAGTAAGGGGTTTTAAGCCGACAGAGACTAGCCAGGATTCTGTATCGTCTGTGGAGACGTTTAAAACGCCCGAGAGAGCCTACTCCCCCGGCAGCCACCTCCTCGTCGCAGGCGAGATCGAGGTCAAGGTCACCCCTCAGACAACGGTCTTCAAGTCGGGCCTCTTCCCCGGCTAGTAAGAAGTGCAAGACTGAAGCTTCCCCCAGGGGCCATGGTGGTGATTCTTCCAAACCTAGGTCCAGTTCGCGGTCACACCGTAGCCACAAATCCTCCAAAAAGGATTCCCATAAGAAGTCCTCTCGACATTCTACTAAGTCTAGTGCATCTCATCGTACCTCTACACCTGACAATGTTTCTGTTACAGCCTCAGAGTATAGTGAAGCGCCTGTCCCTAAACAAGATTTACCTATTGATATTTTAACCCTAGAAATGGAGAGTTCAGGATATTCAATAATTGAGAATGTTTCAGACTCTCAAGAGAGCGTAGGCCAGAGCCTCGGTGTTTGGCGGTTTGCTCAGCCAGGGTCTGACCATCCACGTCCGACTCATACGAGTCACACAGTAGCCGATGTCCACAGGGACGCGGCGACCCCATCCTCTATCCCTGATTTATCTTGGAAACAAGGTGCCCCTGCCTCGGCGGGGTCTTCTCAGGAGGATCGGGAGGAACAAGATGAAGTGTCATTAATTTCAGATAGGGAAGGACAAGGGTCAGGCTCAGGCCTGGACGCCGCCCATGATAATACTAATTCACCTGAAAGTTCTGCACCTAACCAGTTTGTTACAGCACAAGAAATTGATGGGTTACTTACTCATGCTCTATCAAAATTCTTTAATCAACAACGAGAAAACCCCACAATGGACTTGGGGGCTCCCTTGACAGGTTCTGCGGTACGGCCTCTGATAACGTCAATCGATTTATCTAAGATTCCTAACCCTCCTACTCTGTCACCGGCAGGGAGCTCTAAGCCAGCTACGGCGGCATTCACTACGTCAAATGTCAGGGTCATTACGGATGTTAATCCACCCCCTCTAGACAAAGCGCCTCTTAGAAAGGTAGCTATGCCCCTGCTTTATGGGCCAGACGAGTCATGGGTCCCTTTGAACCCCTCTAAGCCAGAACTTGCCCAGCCTACCTTGTCAGGGGAACTCCCGGTACCACGTGAGTGGTTTATCCAGGGAAATAAGTCTAAGAAATTAAGGGCATTGGATGCCTTGGGTAATGTTTTGGACGTAAATATCAAGGCTATACCTAGTTATTATCATCAGGATTATTTTGTTTATGCATCTAAGCCTGCTTTACCCCCTGCCTCAGCTTCAAAACTTTTTTCAGACTGGTCTAAGCTGGATGGGTTTAATGATATTAAGGCTCTGTTGCGTATTACTCCTGAACTAGATTTACAGACCGTCACAGACGAGACAGCTAATCCAGTGTTGAAGGTGGGACAGTTAGGACCAGGACCTTGGGTGGATTGGGAGGTAGAGGCTCAAAACTTTGCAACCACTTTCACTTCTAAATCTTCCCACCAGATCCCTCAGGATACACATTCATGGTTCTCAATGCCGGTAGGTTCTGCCGGCGGAGTTCCGTCAGCTTTATTTTCTCTTTTCAGCTGCCCTTAAGATTAATCTTTGTGAACTAAAGGAACCATTCATTACCCCTACCCCTTCTCACCTAGACAGAGAATTTAGGCTAAGGGGAAAAGCTTTCCGCCTGTTTTCACAGTACATAGTTTCTCAACAGGTGGCTAAGTCTTTACTCAGGTCTACTCAGGCAATCGCACACGCGGATGCTCGAAGATCAGTTGAATTATCCCGGCGTCTGATTCTTCAGTCGTCAATTCAATCCTTAGGTGACATACGCACAGCCTTACTTGAGGCGGTGCGAGCACGACAGGATCTTAGGATGTCATTAGTTCGCAAGCTGCCTGATCGCATTGCTAACCAGGTGGTAATGTCCCCAGTACTTACACCTTCTTTAATGTCCCCTGATGTATGGCGAACAGTGTTTAACATGGCACAGGCCGTGAAGCACAGTCCCGCACAGGCTAAGAAACCCGCATTTAACTTCCCCAAACCTAAGCCTCCTACTAAAGCTCAGCCAGGGGGTTCTAAGCCGTTTCTTCCGCCTAAGTCCTCCCAATCCCCCCTGGGTCAGTTCAGGCATAGACAGAGAGGGTTTTCAGGACAGAGGGGACGCGGCCAGTATAAGCCGGGGCAGGGCCAGTCTTCGGCCCACACCAGCCAGCCGGCGAAGCGTCCAACACCACCAAACCCACCATCAAAAAACTAAAGTCTTTCTCACTCCCAGTGCCTACTTTAGAGCCGGAGGAACCGAGGGAAGTACAGCCGGCGAACCCTTGTCTGCTAACTGGGTCGTTCCGAACGTGTCACCAAGCATGGCCGTTAAAAACCTGGGCACGGATGGTGGCACGCAAAGGCATCACTTGGCAGTGGCTCCGGCGACCTCGCTTACGTCAGCCGACAACGGCAAATTGTGTTTCATTAGAGGTGGAGTTGCTGGTCCAGGAGATGATTGCCAAGAATGTCATCATCCCGGTACCCCCAGATTACCCTGTATTCACGTCAAAACTGTTTTTGGTTCCCGAACGGGACAGTGTTCAGATGAGGCCGGTCGTAGACCTGTCGTATCTGAATCTTCACATTTACAACGAGTCTTTCAGAATGTTAACAGTTCATCAAATCAGGCTAACACTTCCGCCGGGGGGCTGGATGTGTTCCCTAGACCTGACAGACGCCTATTGGCACGTGTCGGTCAACAAAAGATTTCAAAGGTTTCTGGCCTTGAGGATCAGGCACCAAAATTTTGTTTTTCAGAGGATGCCGTTCGGTTTGAACCTAGCACCTCGATTATTCACGAAACTAGTCCGGCAAGCCCTGATGCCATTGTTAAAACAGGGAATCAGAGTGTTGTGGTATCTAGACGACTGGCTGGTGGTGGCAGAGACACAACAATTATGCATAAAACATGTCAATATCATTTTAAATCATGTCAAAACTCTAGGCTTCAAGGTAAATCTGGTAAAGTCAAACCTTGTTCCCTCAAGAGTAATTCAGTGGATAGGGCTGGTCTGGGACACCGCCGCTCTCACTCTGAGTCAGAGTGTGGACAATCGCAACAGGTTTCGCAGGAAACTGTTCAGGTTTCTTCACAGTCTGACTACGACACGAAGAGTCTGGGAGTCTCTGGTCGGCTCTCTCAACTGGATTCAGCTAACTGTCAAGTTGGGCCGGTTGAAAGTAAAACGATTAATATTGGAGGGCAACAAATATTTCCCACTCTTACCGGCGGGAAAATTATGGCCCATACCAAAATTAATCCACACCTTACTAGCGGTCTGGGCGAAGAGGGAAACATTGCACTCAATCATGTCATGGACCTCTCCTCCTCCAACGGTATGGGTAGACACGGATGCGTCAGGCACCATAGGGTGGGGATTTCAGTCAAATCAGGGGCACCAGGGTCAGGGACTTTGGTCCCACTTAGAAATCTCTCACATAAATGTCAAAGAGTTACTAGTCCCATTGTATTTCCTTCAGGCTCACGGCCCGGCGTTACGGGGCAAGTCAGTGGCCTTCAGAATGGACAATCTGAATGCAGTTCACTGTATTCAGAAACAAGGGTCAACGAGGTCAAGGAAGTTGCTACTCGTGTCGGAAGAGATTTTTGTTCTAGCCACCAGTCTAGATATTTATCTTCACGCATCTTATCTCCCAGGCGTAGCGAACGTCTGGGCAGACGCTCTGTCCCGGAGACAGAGCACGACAGTAGAATGGGAGCTCAAGCAACCCATTTTCGACCTAATGATTGCGGAGCTCTCCCATCCACAAGTGGATCTTTTTGCGTCCGAGATGACTCACAAGCTCCCTCTATACCTCACCCGCCGGACGATAACGCCGGCAGGGGGGCCAGACGCCCTAGTGACAGACTGGAACAGATGGAGCTCCATCTATCTGTTTCCGCCGCCAGATGCGTCACTAATGTGCCACGTAGTGAACAAACTACGAGTTTATCGAGGCTTAGTCTCGCTAATCGCGCCCCTCTGGCCAGCGCAGGTGTGGTGCCAGCAGTTAATAATGTGGTGCCCGCACCCGGTATCGCTCCCGGTCGGGTACTTCCACTTAGACACGATTGGCAACCTAGAGACCTCGCTGACTTTTGCATTATGGACATTCAGGAGGCCAAGTGGCTAGCACCATACGGTAGGGATGTGACCAATAAATTGCTCAATCAATATACTCAGTCTACTAAGCGACAATATCAATCTCATTGGAAAGCTTTTACTTCTTGGATTGTTAGAACGGAACAAACTGTACCCTCAGTGGCATTGGTTTTTAATTACTTGAACTATCTGTTTGAGCAGAAACGTTTATCTGTGGTTACTTTGAAGAATCACTTAACTGCGATTAGAGTGCCCTTTTTCGACCTTACAGGTCTATCCATACCGGTGGCGGAGGAAACAGGATTTATGAGAGCGTGTTTTAAACTCCGCCCACCTCCCCGTCAGCTCATGCCTACTTGGTCTCTGGACAAAGCTTTGTCTTTACTTCATTCTCGTCGGTATCAAAATACTGCAGACTTTGCTTTAATCTTAAAGAAGGCAGTTTTCCTTTTGGCTTTGGCCACCGGAAACAGAGTGTCTGAGCTGGCGGCGATGAGCAACACACCTAATTGTCTTAGGTTTGGTAGACTTAATGATTCAATTTCCATTGCACCCTCCCCGGCGTTTGTAGCCAAGAATGAGCATAGTGCACACGTGTTTTCTGAATTCACGGTGCCGGCGTTAAAAAGGGGAAAGGTGCATCATAATTTATGTCCAGTGCAAGCTCTAACCAAATATTTAAGAATAGCTCCTCATAACCCCCAAGGTGCTTTATGGGTAGCGAGTACGGGTAAACGCTTACTTAAACGGCGATTAGCCTCTCTTCTAGTAGAAGTCATTAAAGAGAGTAATCCCGGCGTTGTGGGTAGGGCCCACGATTTACGCAAGTGGGCGGCCTCTTTACGTTTCCTGAAAAACTTTTCAGTTGAAGATATTGCGTCCACACAGTTGTGGGCGTCTAATCATACGTTTCTCTCTAGATACTTGTCAGTTGCTCTAGACAAACCTTCCTTACCATGTATAGCTTTAAGGCAGAGGGTCTAGGTGGCCCTGCAGTCACTTATGTTTATTTTCAAGGAAGGGGGGGGGGGGGGGGGGTGCAGTCAGTTGACATAGGACACCCTAGACCCCGCCGGAGTATGAGAGCTGTGATACAATTTAAGGTTGAAATGTGATATGAAATTTCTCTGAGAGAATTTGTGCTAGTACAAAGTTTAGTACAAAACAACGGTGTTGTTATAGTAGTTTTAGCTGCGAAAGCAATGTAACATTAGTTCAATGGAGTTCATTAGCAATTGATCTCCACATGTATTTTGGGGTTTATGATGTGCACATATAAACTTATAACTTATTATTTGTCACCACTCGTTGAGTGGGGTGCCTTTTGTAACTACAGATCTGTGTTCAGAATCTTCAGGGTTACCTATTTTTGTCAGGCAGGCTTCTTTGAAGCACGCACCTGCCTGAACCCCCTTTTTCTTGTATATTTCCGGTCTACGCCGTATTAAATACATTTTTCAAAAGTAAGAATACTATGTGGTTGTTTTTATTATCTGCTTTTCTAGAGTTATGATATGATTACGAATGTCCCCCTCCAGTCTTAGATATCAGGCATGTTCGTCAATGATGGAGGGGCCACTAATAAATTATAGGTTTGACTCCTGTAAGGAGATAAAGAAAACCTAATATTTAGTAGTGGCCCCGTAATCATTGACGACTGGGGCCCTCCCGACCGTCCCCTTCCCATTCGTTGATGTATTAAGGATTTTGGTTTACTTGATATGTCAGTGAAGGAGGAATGACGCCTGATTCAGCGTCTGGTCAGAAATCCACACAAGTACATCCACGATATGATGGAAAGCTTATTGGATAGTTATTCTTATTTTCTTTTTGTTTTTATTTTTTACGAAGTTTTTTCGTAGTGAGAACCCAATTCATAATGACTGAAGCCATGAGTGAGGTCGCGTGCGCTCATGATGAAGGCTCCTCAGTTTTTTAAATGCTCTGCGCGGTAGATTCAAACTACGGCGGATTAGTGTTTGAAGAGGATGCCTTATGTAATAGGCATGTTCGTCAATGATTACGGGGCCACTACTAAATATTAGGTTTTCTTTATCTCCTTACAGGAGTCAAACCTATAATCTCATTCAATTCCACCACAGGTTCTACATAGTCATCCTCTTCCACAAACACGGATGTTAATGTATCATTCATAATTTCACACATACCCACTGTGTCTTCATATAATTGACCCTCTACCCTAAGCTTTGTTATTTTGTCCTTTATTTTAGTTTTACCGTTGATATAACTATAGAACAGTTTGGGTTCTTTATTACATTTGTTTACTATATCTTTTTCAAAGTTCTTTTTCTCCTCTCTTATAGTCTTGACATAGTTGTTTCTAGCATTCTTATACTCATCCCATTTTCCTCAGTGTGTCTCCTTCTCACTTTATTCCATGCAGAGTCCTTTTTGTTCTGGGCAATGTGACATCGCATGTTAAACCACTCTTTCTCCTTAACCAGCTTTCTATCCTTAAATGTTGGTACATATTTATCTACCCCCTCCCTGTAAATGTCTAGTAACATGGTGTATTTTACCTGAATATTCTGTTCTTGCTCAATAGATGACCAATCTATATTTGCAAAGTATCCTCGTAATGATTCATAATCCGCCTTACTATAATTTAGTCTATATTCCCTATGTTCCTCCTCTCTGCCTTCCAGAAATTCCACTGTCAATTCAAATTCAATCACAGCATGATCGCTTTTTTTTGTATGTATGTATGTATGTATGTTCACCAAGTACTGACTTACTTTTAGGAGTTTTGGACAAAACAGAGGGGGGGGGGAGTGTGTTCTGAACTGGAGAACCTCTCACAAGTGTTGTTCAATGTTAATATTAGTAAGATTGATAATCTCTAAGGGTTAATTTCTAATACAGGATATTAGATTAATAAATACACAATTTTTTTTTTTTTGTGAGTCTAATAAGTATGAATAGATTTTCCTTTTTACAAATCATTCTAGTACTATAGTATGTACAATTCTTATGTGTTACAATATTTAGTGGTTCTTTTATTAAGTTTTACTGCATCCTTATCTTTATCTACCTTTCTATCGCTTCCTAAGGCTTACTTAGAAACCCTGCCTTTATACTTTACACTTTTTTCTTAATTCTAGTTATTTAATTGCAACAGCGCGAGCCGTTAGTTTTGGTTCTCTTCAGTCTTTGACGTTGAGCATGAGATGTCCCAACCACCGATCTTGGTATTCTTAGGCTCTCATGTCATTGACGGAGAGAACCATTACTAAATTACGGGTTTGACAACCCGAAAGGAAGGAAGGAAAACTAACTATTTAGTAATGGTTCCGTAGTCAATGACGTAAAGCGGCCCTCCCTCCTCCCTCTTCCCATGCACATGCGCAACTTTGTACTATGAAGGACGTATAAACCCAGCGTGACCAGCTGGGGGACGCGTGCAAGGGAAGGACTGTATAATGGCGCACTAGTTGATTTCTTACAGTTTCTTACAGTAGATCCTCTGGAAAAAGGCAAACTATGCCTGTGTATCCAGCTCAGTACCAGTACTTGCACTGCTGCGGTCGTTCACGGTGTTGGCGGCGGCGGTAGCAGACGCAACATTTTTACTATTCTGTATTTTTGTTTTATAATAAAACTTCAAATCTTGTCTTCCCCATGCTTTATCAAGATTACTTTCAAACTCCCTTATTGATTCGGAATCGACTACATACTGGGGCAGTGCGTTCCACTCATTTACCACTCTATCACAAAATGAGTTCTTTGCCTTCTCAAGCCTATTTCTTTCTTTGTAAATTTTCTTAGAGTGTCCTCTCGTTCCCTCCCGCATCAAGAAGATACCTTCACACACATCCTCATCGTACTTTCCTGACACTATCTTAAAAGTCTCTTATCATATCCCCTCTCTTTCTCCTATATGCCAGTGTCGGAAGCCCCGGTGTCCTCAACCTCTGCTCATAGCCCGCGTTCTTCAACGTTGGTACCAGCTTGCTAGCACTCCTCTGCACTTTCTCCACTGCTTCTATATCCTTTACCATATATGGAGCCCACACCTGGTTCGCATATTCCAGGTGCGGCCTAACCAGCGCTGTATAGAGATTCCTGAAGATTTCTTCGTCAAGTGACACAAATGTCCTTATCAGCCCTACAATTCTATTGGCTTTGTTTATCTTTTCCGCTAAATGTTCTGAGAAATTTTACTTATTGTCTATCACTACTCCTATATCCTTTTCTGCATTCACTTCCACCATCGCTTCATACATACTGTATCCTACCTTGTCTATCTTGCTTGTCCCAATCCGCATGTACAGTACTTGCATTTTTTTGGATGAAAAGGCATTAACCAATGCTCAGACCATCCCTTCATGCCCTCCACATCTCCTTGAAGCAAACCCATATCTTCCTTACTCCTCACTCTTCTATACAGCTTAGTGTCATCCGCATACAGGTATACCTCACTTCCATTAGTTATAACTTCAGGCAAGTCGTTGATAAATATAACGAACAGCAGTGGTCCCAACACAGATCCCTGAGGTACCCCACTTGTAATTTCCCTCCACCCCGAGCCTATTCCATTCACCAGTACCCTCTGTCTCCGATCTTTCAGGAAGGCTTCTATCCATTTCACACATTTCTCCCCTATATTATAGCTTCTAACTTTCTCTATTAACCTTTTATGTGGGACCTTATCGAAGGCCTTCATAAAATCGCAATATACCACGTCTATTACATCACCATCTTCTAGAATTTGCATCCAATCATCTACCACCTTAATTAGCTGTAGTACCGTCGACCTCCCCGGCAAGAATCCGAACTGTCTCCCACTGAAAAGTTGGTTTGACTTCATATGATCCATTATTCCTTCTCTAATTACCGTTTCCATTAGTTTACACACAACACTTGTCAAACTGACTGGTCTATAATTCCCTGGGTCATTTCTCTTTCCCTTCTTAAATATAGCTGTTATGTTCGCCTCTCTCCAGTCCATCGGGATTTGTCCTGTATTAAACGATACCTCAAATAACATTTTCAATGGCTCTACTAAAATCTCCCCTCCTTCCTTTATGATTCTTGGGTGTATCCCATCCGGTCCCGGTGACTTACTTCTGTTCATTTTTTCTATAGCCCTTCTTATTCTAGCATGGGAAAACTCTATTAGTTCTAGTGCCGATGCCTGTTTGATGGGAATAGTAGGCACTGCATCCTCCGACTCCACTGTTAGTACCCCCCCAAAGTATTTCCCCAGCACCTCTGCTTTCTCCATATCAGTCTCCGCTCTACTCCCATCATTCAACCCCCCTACCAGCTCTGGGATCCCTACTCTTCTTGTTAACTTTTCCTGAATGTACTTCCAGAATATTTTTGGATTATCCTTCACATTTCTAGCTATCTCTCTCTCCCTCTCCTTCACCCCCCTCCTTGTTTCCCACCTTATTTTATTGTTTATTTGTCTGCATTCCAGATCCACTTCTTTAGCCTCTATACTAGACCCCCTGTTGTTTTTTAACAATTTTAATCTTTCCCACAATCGTTTCTTTCTTCTAATCAATATCCAAAGCTTTCTTTTCATTGGCAATTCTGGGTTAGTTCTTTTCCTCAATTTTGTTTTATCCTTATATTCCCTTACTGGTACACTTTTGGATACAGCATTCTCCAGTTTGACTCTAATTTTCCTCCACATTCCTTCAGCGTCTTCACCGTTCAAGTATTCCCCCCAGTCAATGTCCAAACACCGTCTCAGCAGCTCATAATCTGCTCTATCATACATGTATATTTTTCTATTGCTTCTATTATCCCTCTCTGATTTAATGTTACAACTAAAGCTTATACAGGCATGGTCACTATGACCTATAGGGCTATCCACATTAACATGTTCCACTATATCCTCTTCATTGCTAAAAATCAAATCAAGTACACTCCCCTGCGTCCCATCTCTATATCTTGTCATCTCTACAATATGTTGCGTTAAAAAACAATCTCACTTTCTCTATAAACTTATTTTCCAGGCTACCCTGTCCCGCTGGAGTAGTACAATTTGCCCAGTTGATCCTTGGCAAATTGAAATCTCCAATCAAAATTTTATATTTGTTCTCTCTATTATCTATCTCCTCCATTGCTTTCAGTAGGTTATCATCCTCTCCCCTGCTATTATTTGGGCTTCTATATATAGAGGCAATTAGGATTGAAAATCCTCTTACACATTTTACTTCAATACACAAATACTCACAATACTGCTGTCTCATATCCACCTCATTAACCTTGAGCTCTTTTCTTACATAAATAAACAGTCCTCTTCCAGCCTCTGCTCTAATAGCATTTCTCTCATATAACTCCAAACCCTCCAAACTATATTCCACCAGTTCCCTTTCAATTCTAGCATTTTTTGGTCTTACTTCCTGTAGGGCTATGATAACATTCATAGTTTCTAATCTTTACTCATCAAAATTTTCTTTCTTTTTCTAATGGTTACCTTTTTTAATGACGTTCCCTAGGAACTAAGTAAAGGGTTTCACCCTAGGATGTACTTTTTATATATTTGGGTCGCGTTATGCTTTCTCCGGGACCCTCACGGGGGTCTCCGGGGAGCCCTTATATATATAAGGCTCTCACGTCATTGACTACGGAACCATTACTAAATAGTTAGTTTTCCTTCCTTCCCTTCGGGTTGTCAAACCCGTATTATTAAAGATGAGAAAATCCCCGAGAATTGGCACAAAAGTGTAATAGTAAATATATACAAAGGAAAAGGAGATGCGCTAGAATCTAGATAGAGCTAATTATAGGGGCCTGATAATTCTTGACCAAATCATGAAGGTCTGTGAGAGAGTCTTTGAGGGTTTGATCAGGCAAAGCATTTCCATTGATGATATGCAGTTTGGTTTTATGCCAGGACGTGCTACAACCGGTGCTATCTTCATAGTCAGGCAGATACAGGAATGATACTTACCAAAAGGCAGGGATCTTTACTTTGTGTTTGTAGACCTGGAGAAGGCCTTTGACAGGGTGCCTAGAGATGGTGTGCAGTGGGCTATGAGGAAACTTGGTGTGGAAAAGTGGCTGGTGCATGCGATAAATAAGATGTACAAGGATTCGCAAACTGCGGTGAGGGTGAAGGGTGTACTGAGTGAGGAGTTCACAGTCCGTGTTGGAGTTCAGCATGGTTCAGTGTTAACCCTTCAAACTCGGATGGTACACGTGTGTACCATTAAGTTTTACCCCGAGGAACCCGGGTGGTACAACATTGTACCAGGGGTTGAAAGCCTGTGACCTTGGTGTGTGAGGCGTCGGTCCGACGCATGTAAACAACAGCCGGCTGGACCGACGCCCCGCATCTCCGGCCACAAGAAGGAGAGCGTCGCTTGTTCGTGTGTGCCTGTATGTTGTTGTTAAGTATCGAAAAGTAGTGTAAAGTGGCTGTTTTGGCCATAAAGTTATCTCCAATGAAATCATCATCACTAATCAACCACTTGACTTAGAGAGCTCTACTTAACGCCATTCTACAGGTAAATAACACAGCTACGCTTGGGGATGCGCGGGAATGCGGGAAGCAGTCGGCATAACAATGATACGGTAGCCTAGCCTAGACGTTTTTCGGCCAAAACACCCGCGTTTCGGGCAATATTTATGTAATGCGTAGCCGGGGCTGGAGGGTTAAGCCCCCTCCTCTTTATTATGGTCCTGGAGGCACTGTCTAGAGATTTTAGATCCTGACTCCCGTGGGAACTTGTTTTATGCAGACGATTTAGGCCTAATAGCTGACAATGTGCAAGATGCTGAGGCCAAATTCAGAAGATGGAGAGAGGGCATGGCGAGCAAGGGTTTAAGAGTCAATACAGTCAGGTCTTGATATACACGGTTAATTCGCACCGTGTACGTACTGTTTATATCAAAACCGTGTTTTAAGGGACTAGCACACGGGCAACTTTCGCTGGGTAAAGCAACTTTTTGCCAAGCACGCTGCTTGGCGAAAACTCCAAACTAGGGCGTTTCGCTAAGCAAAGCCAGAACTCTTTTCACTAATCATTGCTCGGCGAAATTATGCTCACCTAAAGGATTTGTATAAAACCTATACTTCATGCTAAGTAGAGCTTCAATTTAAATATATAAATTGGAAATCTGTGTATAAATTATGCCTACTTCTCATAAAGTTTACAAATTATTATATTAAGACCGAAACAATCATATTATGTACAGTACAGGTATACAGATATCTGAAAACCAGAGCTCATTTGACTACGTTCTTTTGTCCATATTTCGCACTGATATTTTGTCTCTTTCCAATGGTTTATTCACAAGCTATTATGGCTCCTGTCCCTGCTGTATTGGTGAGGAAGACTACAAAAATATCATGCTAAATTGATTTGTAAGATGCATTACATATTTAACGGTAAATTACGTAAAATACAACAAGAAATGGAGCGAAGTTTTTTTTTTTTTTTTTTTTTTAAGGAGACAATGAACGGAGGAAGGAAAAACACAGATAAAACAAAAAGGTCCATGTGCCTAAAGGCATCCTCCATTCATAAAATGTTTGTAACAACTGGATTTAAACATTTATTGATTGTAAGTTTGTGGAAAGCAATTCGAGGGAAGTGAATTCCAAAGAGTAGTAGCTCTGGGGATAAATGAATTCTGATAAGCAGAAGTTCTGCATTGTGGAGGAGAAAGTGTAAATTCATGGGCGCTCTCAGCTGCCCTAGTTCTACGGGGAAAGATGTGGAGAGGCGGCACAATTGAAGCAAGTTCCTCGGAACAATTGCTGTGAAAATATCTGTAGAATAATGCAAGGGATGCAACGTTTCTTCGTATGGCTAATGTAGGAAGGTCCTGTGTGATTGCAGGGTTATTGATTAATCTAATAGCTTTATTTTGAATTTTGTCCAACTGCCTCAATGCAACCACTCCACTTCCACCCCACAGAGGTGAACAGTAATCCATCTGAGAGCGCACATGACTTTTATATATTACGGCCAACTGCTCGTCAGTGAAGAATTCTCGAACTCTGTACAGGAGTCCCAGTTTTTTAGAGGCATTCTTAGCAATGCTTCTAACATAATGTGTCCAGCTCAAGTTAGTAGTTAATGTTACACCGAGAATGTCAAGACTAGGGGAAGTGGGAATATTTACATCATTAAAAAATATATGGGAGTCAGTGAGATTCTGTCGGTTAGAAAATTGAATGTACTTGGTTTTCTGTGCATTAAAGGAAACTAGATTCTCTTGTCCCCATTCATTAATTCTAGAAAGGTCCTGGTTCAGAGAAATTGCAGTGTTTATTTTTGAATTTATAAGATCGGGTTGGGTGAAAGAATTGGTAAATGTGAAGGAACTGTGGAGTGTTGAGTCATCTGCGTAGGAATGTATTGGATTATGAGTGGTAGATATGAGATCATTGATATGAATGAGGAACAGAGTTGGGGCCAAAACTGATCCCTGGGGAACACCAGCATTTATTGAGTGAAATTGAGAATAAAGGCCATCTACCATTACACATATTTTTCTGTTATGAAGATAAGAAGAAATTAGTGGAACTAATGATGCAAGGCCGTAGTGTGACATCTTCGACAATAAGGATTGATGCCAGACTCTATCAAATGCCTTTGATATCCAGTGCTATTGTATGTGTTTCACCATGTTGGTCGGTAGCTTGGTTGATTTGATGCGTAAGAAGGCAAAGAATGTCTGCAGTTGATCGACATCGTCTAAAACCATATTGCCTATCACTGATTAATTTATTATTCTCCAGATGCTTAATTATGTGATTATTTAATATAATTTCAAAAACTTTGCCAAGAGTGGAAGTTATAGCTATTGGTCTGTAGTTTGATGGATCTGAAGAGGCACCTTTTTTAGGAACTGGATGGATGTTTGCTTCTTTCCAGGGTACTGGGAAGCATGAGGTATGAGTACACAGACGGAAACATTTTGCCAATACAGGAGCGAGCACCAAGGAGCAATTCTTAAGTACTATTGGAGGAATTTCATCTGGACCAGGAGCCTTATCTACTGAGAGATTCTGCAAAATAGTTTTGACATGTCTGGTGTGGATCTTAAGTGAGGGAATTTCAGGTGAATTAAAATTAAGTACAGGGACATCTTGATTTATTTCATCTAAGGTTGAGTTGGTGGAGAAAATATCTGCAAGAAGGTTAGCTTTACCTCGTGGGTCACTTACAAGATTGCCAGTCGGAGATTTTAATGGTGGAATGGATGAAGCAGTAGTGAAGTTGGATTTGAATGAGTTAAGAGTAGACCAAAATATTTTGTTATCATTTGGATTATTTAGAAGTTTATTTGCCTGCTTATGGAGAAAGTTTGATTTAGTTAGGTTTAATACAGTTTTGGCATGATTTCTGATGTTTCTAAAGTAATTAAAGGCTTCATGTGTTTTTGATCTTGTGTATGCATTGTAGGCTATTGCTTTTTGTTCAGTTACTCTAGCACAATTATGGTCAAACCATTTAGGTGAATTAGATCTTTTACTGTACTTTTGATGAGGAATAAAAGTTTCCATTCCAATTTTTACAAAAATTGCGTCACTCTCCCGCAACTTTCATTGTTGTCTCCTCGGCATTATTTAACACTAATCCGACCTAAATGTAATCCTTGCATGTTTTTAAAGATTTGTAATACTGTATATAATTTTGAGTGGTATATATATGATACATATGTATTAATCTCGAAATACTTTGCAATAAAGCGACAAAAACAAGCTGAAGTACAACAGCAAGAGCCATACTTTTCTCAAATAACTGTCCCACCGCTCACATTCCAGTGTCGCGCCAGCCTAGCAGCAACGGTTACGGTTTTGAATCTGATGTTTCAGGTTCGAGGCCAGGCGTGGTAGTTTTTTTTTTATAACGGTACTGTATATATATTTTATTGTGTTTTTTGTTTTACATGTAGTATAATTGTACTTGTATATAGAGGGTTAATAGAAGCAGAGTTAATAATAGGTTGGTTAATATTTTATAATGATTTTACTATTTATGATTATTTAATTGGTTAATAAAGTTAGCATTAGTTAGAATATGATAACATTATAGCTAATTTAATTAATGCTATGATTCATAGACTATGTTTTCTTTATTCTATATTATTAAAATGTGCCTAGGCATACTTTGTTATTTTTTTTATATGAGGTATTAAGACTAACACATAATTATGTGTTATATGGGCGGGTGCCCGACCCCGAAAGGGGTTGAAATAGGGGAGCTATCCCCCCGCCAAAGGCGGCTTTCTAGGGCCTTTCCTAGCTGATGCTGAGAGGATTGGGTTCTAGTCATGTGGTGATGGGCTGGTCTATCAGAGTGAGAACTGAGCGATCTCTGCCATACCCATAGCTTTCTCTGACTGTTCCTTTAACTTATATATTTTCTAGATCTCAAGTGACGGCGTCTTTTCCGTGGATTGACCTCCCAATCTACCAAGATTGGAAGCCAAAGTGTCACATTTTTCCCTTGCCCCTCAACTTTCTCTTCATAATTGCTGAGGGGCACAGGGCCCTGGGTGGGGCTTTGGTGTCCCGGGCGTTTCCGCACCCTCCTCAGCTCCCCGCCATGGAGTGGCTTTGGTCACCCAGGCTTTATTGTGGTCGGCAGGGAGGGTTCTGTGGGGGCGCGCGGTTATGGCCTTGGAATTGCTTGGGGCCTTGGGGCTGTTCGGCCAGGCAGCTTGGGGAACAACAACAACAACAACAACAACACATAATTATACACTAGCAGTTAGGCTACAGGTAGTTCACGCTTGGAATCAACTTAGGACAATATTTTAAAAGTTTAATAGAAAAAGATACTGCAGTATGCAATGAAACATTAGCTCTGTTTCGTACAATCACATGGTGTTCACAGTGGTGTACTGTACATTATAATCATTGATTAATATTTCGATAAATCCCATAATGTATGAAGCTTATCAATATCATGTAGGCGTTTTTCATAAGGTGGGTCGTAGATTTTGTTCTAAATATTGATATGGGTTCTCTAAAAAACAACTAGGCCTGCTTTAAAGTTTATAACTTCTGAGCAAGCAGTCTCGTTCAGTGTGGCTAGGCTATACTGTAGCCTAGTTTTCCCAGCAATGATTCGTCAGAATGATGAATTTTGACATGCGCCACATAATTATATTACTTAAGCGTAATATTCATACTAATTTTAAAGATATTAAACACAATTTGAAGACAGGACACTTTCATAAAGCAAATGTTTTTGTCAGTAATTCATGATAGGTCTTCGTGCGTTTCACTTTTCTCGTCAAAACTGCTAGGTACCGTGTGATAATTACGCTAAGTTGCTAGGCCAAGTTTGCTCAGTGAAACGCTGTTATGCTTGGCGAAAGTTGTCCGTGTGATAGCGGCTTTAGAAATAAAAGGCCTTATGGGAATTAATTAATCCGTTCCAGCCACTTTCCCAAAGTCCCCCTTTTGGCCCACCTTCAACCGACTTAAGCTTTGTTTTGCTTTACCCCAAAGTCTGATAACGCACCCTCTTTTCAGTGGGGTGGCACAAAATGTACAAATTTTATGAGCCTGCCTTCAAAATGTATAGGCCTACATAATATATACAGTACAACATTTGCTTACTATTGTTGAACATGAATGTAAATATATATTACAAAATTACCACTACAAAGTAAAACAAAGAATATATAAAGACAAAATATCGAAATATAATAAATATTATGAGGTATTTCAGGAACTGCAATGATCGACAACTAGACATAACCGCAATAACTTAGAATATATACAATTGAAGATTGTTTGTGACATCATATATGAGGTGGAATTATACAACACATTTATCTCTGTAACATTAGAGTAATAAATAATGGCTTAGGTTAACATTTCAATAATTCTGAGTATGAGTGGCGGAATATTGTAGGTGCCAAACACTACCATGCAGCCGGTACAAAGGCTATCCTGAAACTCAGTCCACCTCCCAGCGATAGCAGACGAATACCGGCGGTCTTGGAATATATCTCCGCCTATGCTAAAGCAGCCGCTATGCCCTATCTACATTCGTGCCTAATCAATTCTACATCAATGTATTCTTACTTGGCTTTAATGTATTAACCAATAATAACCAATAAAATAAAATAAAATACATCAAAATATAATCATGATTACTGATTAAACACAACTATTTATTAGTGGCCCCTCCATCATTGACGATTATGCCTATTACATAAGGCATCCTCTTCAAACACTCATTTACCGTAGTTTGAATCTACCGCGCAGAGCATAAAAAATTGAGGAGCCTTCATCATGAGCGCACGCAACCTCACTCATGGTTCGTCATTATGAAATTGGGTACTCACTACGAAAAAACTTCGTAAAAAATAACAAATAAAAAGAATATAAGAATAACTAATCATAAGCTTTTCATAACTTTGTGGATGTACTTGTGTGGATCTTTGACCAGACGCTGACTTCAGGCGTCATTCTTCCTTCTCTGCTCTGCGCTCAACCTGCCCTGACGTGTTGCCCCACGCTCCGCTCGTTCCGCATTTGCTGCGTCCCTAGTGAGTTTTTTCTCATTTGTGTACTCTGGGATGTATCGAGTAAGGTTAGGATATGCGTAGCAGGAGTGTCATGGGCGGGCTGCCCGCAGTTCAGTGTATTTGGGTCGTGTGTTTGGGACGCCTATTTCGGGTGTACCCTCGTGGTCCCGTGGTGGACGCGTGAAACGTTTTCGCGGATAGCTAGCCTAGTTGTTGTTGTTGTTGTTCCCCAAGCTGCCTGGCCGAACAGCCCCAAGGCCCCGAGCAAGGCCAAGGCCATAACCGAGCACCCCCACAGAACCCTACCCGCCGACCACAATAAAGCCTGGGTGACCGAAGCCACTCCATGGTGGGGAGCTGAGGAGGGTGCGGAAACGCCCGGGAAACCAAAGCCCCACCCAGGGCCCTGTGCCCCTCAGCAATTATGAAGAGAAAGTTGAGGGGCAAGGGAAAAATGTGACGCTTTGGCTTCCAATCTTGGTAGATTGGGAGGTCAATCCACGGAAGAGACGCCGTCACTTGAGATCTAGAAAATATATAAGTAAAAGGAACAGTCAGAGTAAGGTATGTGTATGGCAGAGATTGCTCAGTTCTCACTCTGATAGACCAGCCCATCACCACATGCCTAGCCTAGTTTTGTTGTTGTTGTTGCTGTTCCCCAGGCTGCCTGGCCGAACAGCCCCAAGGCCCCGAGCAAGACCAAGGCCATAACCGAGCGCCCCCACAGAACCCTCCCTGCCTACCACAATAAAGCCTGGGTGACCGAAGCCACTCCATGGCGGGGAGCTGAGGAGGGTGCGGAAACGCCCGGGAAACCAAAGCCCCACCCAGGGCCCTGTGCCTCTCAGCAATTATGAAGAGAAAGTTGAGGGGCAAAGGAAAAAATGTGACGCTTTGGCTTCCAATCTTGGTAGATTGGGAGGTCAATCCACGGAAGAGACGCCGTCACTTGAGATTTAGAAAATATATAAGTAAAAGGAACAGTCAGATTAAGCTATGGGTATGGCAGAGATCGCTCAGTTCTCACTCTTGATAGACCAGCCCATCACCACTGCCTAGCCTAGTTTATTTAGTTGGCTTTAATTACGCGTTATTAGGCTTCTTTTTATCTTTCTGATGAAGTTGCCTTATTTGTTGTTTTCTGACGTTCCTAGCGTATTTTTCTTCACTTAGTGAAGTTTTTCTAGGTCCCGTGTCAGTACTCCCTCTCCGGGGTTTATTTCTTCGAGGTGTGTTGGCGACTGTTCCTGTTGTGATATAATTCAGTGCTTTTTGTTTTTATTACGACATGTTTAAGCGATACTCCGTCTGCTTACCTTACCTTTGGATACCTTTGGATGTGTTCGCCGCTCCTCTAGCGGCACCAAGGAGCGCGACGCCCCTCGTTATGGGTGGTGATTTGGTGCAGTAGACTGTTTGAAGCGACAGCTCACTCCCTTGCGAGGATGGGCTCGTCTGGCACTTTTTGCAGTTCGACATCTAGGGCTCTCTTGAAGTTGTCTAACGAGATGTCCCTCATGTCTCTTACTCGCCGTGGGAGTTTGTTGAAGAGACGTGGGCCTCTGTGTGATAACCAGCCCTCTCGCAGAGAGCCCATAGCACCCCTGTTATTCATCCGGGGGATTTCGCATTCCCAGCCTCTCCTATCACTGAATTTCATGACTATCGGAGTATGTAGGTTTGGTACTAAACCCTCTGCGATTTTCCACGTGTATATTATTAGGTAACGTTCTCTTCTACGTTTCAGTGAGTACAGATTCAGTGCTCTTAAACGCTCCCAATAGTGTAGATGTTTTATCGAACTTATATGCGAAGTGAAATTTCTTTGTACACGCTCTACGTCATTTATTTCACCTGCTTTGTATGGGGATGTTAATACGCTACAGTATTCAAGCCGCGGTAGCACTAGAGATTTGAAGAGCGTTATCATAGGCAATTCACCGCGTGTTTTAAAAGTACGCAGAATCCAACCCGTTAGACGTTTCGCAGCCGCCACTTTGACCTGGTTATGTACTTTGAAACCCATATTTTCAGACATTAATACCCCAAGGTCTTTCACACTGTCTTTCCGTTCTATTATGTGGTTAGATTCTGTTAAGTAATTTGTAATTTCTTTAACACCATTATTATCTCCGTACCGTATTAATTGGAATTTTTCCTCATTGAATTGCATGTTGTTTTCCCTGCAGTCGGCCCGTGTCCTTTTGTGTGTTTACTATCTTGCTTAATTTTGTGTCATCAGCAAAAGACGACACCGTACTGTGTCTGGTGTTGGTATCTATGTCACAAATTAGTATGAGGAACAGAAGGGGCGCTAGCACTGTTCCTTGGGGCACTGAGCTTTTGACATCCGAAGGCTCAGAAGTGACTTGGTTTACTGCTACCGATTGTTTTCGGTTTACGAGGAAATTGTATATCCACCGTCCGATTTTTCCAGTTATACCTTTTGCTTTCAGTTTGTGGGCTATTATACCATGGTCACATTTATCAAATGCCTTAGCAAAATCGGTGTAAATGCTTAGGCCTAGCCAGCCTCTCGTAGCTTTTTTACATGTGCAAGTGTTATTGATTTATTATATAAATATGTACTACTGTGTCATGTGTGTTCTTGATAAGTTGTGTATTGGCTTATTCCAGGCACTATTTGTGTACCTCCGATTGCATCTGGTTGGTGTGGGTTACCGTTTCCGGCGGGTTTTCTCGATTGCTCCGTGAAAATCCGGCTGGGTCTCAGATTGCGTCTGGCGGGTGTGGGATGCCTTTTCCGGCGGGTTTTCTCGATTGCAACCGAGAAAATCCGGCTGGTTGCCGAGTTTTAATTACGCGTGATTAAAAAATAGGCTTGTTTTCCCCTGCGAGTGGTGGCTTGAGGGCTCTCCAGAACTGCGTCTCTGTAGTGGGGCCTGGGTTCAGGCTTACTGTATGTTTCCCGGCGGAATGGCTTTCCCCGATTCAACTAGGGGTTCATGCGGACACCTGTTGACTATAGTTTTTCCCGGTTTTGCAAAGCCGTTAAAAAACGTCTGTTTTGTTTGAATTAGTCTTTCCACCCCGGCGATCTTTTGCAAAGAAGTGGGGATAGGAACAATTGGGGTTAACTTTTCTATTGATTTTCACCCGGCGGTTGAACCTCGGGAGGGTGGGAATCACGGATTTACAATCCGGTAGGATTAATAAAAACAATTGATGGATACAATTGGGTATCGAGACATTCAACTTACGACGATCTATGAAGGCTTCGAAAGGAGTCAGATCTATTGATTAAGATGGGCTTAACCTGTTTAACTGCGTTATAATAAGGAGGCCGGCGTCTTATTATGGGTTCCCGGTGAATGACTGCGTCATTTATAAAGAACTGCTTGTCTTTATATCATGTCAGAGGATATTCTTAAATCTTTTGAACACGTAGAGATATTCAAAAATCTTTACATATGAACCTACGGGGTAGCAAGAGGTAATAGTGGTGTATTACGTCTCGTTGCCCGGCGGTTCATTAACACTTGTTTTAGAACATTTTGGGGTAACCTTATGAGCATTAATTCCTGGAAATTTCATTTTTTCCAGGGCGGAGTTCCGGCGGATCCACAGAGGACCAGGTGAGGCCCGGGGGGAGTTAGCTTTTAACCAGTCTCTGCCATGGCTACTCTAGCTCCTGTTTTTGCCCTTTGCTCAACGCCCTCATGTTCCGGGATCCCTATTTTTGCACATACAGTAGGGTCCCGCATAAAACGTGTTCGCATAAAACGAGTCTCGATTAAAATGACCGACCTAAAATATTAATATTTAATTTTCGATCAGAACGAATGTGATCACATAAAACGAGTCCGCCGCCAAAGTGGGGCAAATCCGAGGCGTTTTCATATAGAGCGCCGAAATATCGTACAAAACGTACGAAATATCGTTCGCTTTGTACGAAAATTTTCGCTTACAGTGAACATTGACGATATTGCGCCACCAAAATGCTGTGTTCACATAAAACGAAATCGCATAAAACGCCCTCGTTTATCGACCATAAACTCGTTTTATGTGAGACCCTACTGTACTCTGTGCATTCGTTGTGTCAAATGCTTACAGTAGACCGATCAAGGGGTTTGTGGGTAACGAAGAATTGTACCTTTTGTAGTCAGCTTAGTATTAAAGTATTACAGCACGACAATCTGGCCGCGGCGGTTGCATTACGCGAGGTCAGACAACTTCTTACTAATTATGCTACTACAGTGGCTCATAAAGCACTGCAGTGTGATAACGTAATTCTATGGGACCGTTTGTTGGTTCAGTACCCCCCACTTAAACGTCCTCCTTCCCGCAGTAAAGTCAATAAGTCGGCAGAGACTGGGCTGGGTAAAGGGCTTCTTCCCTCTCCCGGCACAGCTAAGAGACCGCGAGAGCCATCTCCCCCGGCGACAGCTTAAGAGTCAAGATCTAGGTCCAGGTCACGGTCTCCTCTCAGAAAGCAGACACATAGTCACTCGACTTCACCTTCGCGGAAGAAGAGTAGGACGGACAAGACCAAGGACAGTTCTAGTGATACATCAAAGTCGAGGCGGAGTCACAAGTCTTCTAAGAAAGAGTCTCATGAACGAAAGTCCTCCCGGCGTTCGCCGGAGCTTCGAACCTCACTTTCTGCCTCTACTCCCGACTTGTCTCACGTCCAATCTGACAGGTCGGAAGTGGAGTCAGAGACTGTGGTGGGGGATATACCGGTGGACAGGTTGTCCCCAAATATTATTCCCAGTTCCAATATTCTCATCCCGGCAGTGATAACCCGCTAGAGGGCTCGAGTGAGGGCTCAGTCATTGGGGTGGGGCCTGGCTCACAAGTGAGTTCCGGCCAAGACCGGGGAGTTTGGAGGTACTCCCAGCCATGGAGGGACAGCTTACTTCCGTCTCAGGCAACGCAGGTAGTGGCTGAAGTCCACCGGGACGCGGAGATCCCGTCTTCCATCCCTGACTTAACATGGCAACATGAGGGGGTCCCGGCCTCGGCGGAATCCTCTCAAGAGGGACCGGAGGCAAGGGATGAGGGCTCTATTATTTCTGAGGTGGGAATTCACGAGTCTAGTTCAGTCGTAGATGACTCAGAATAGGGAGGCTTCACCTAGTAGTTCTTCCTCTGCTCAATTTGTCACGGCGGATGAGATTAATGGGTTATTAGCAAGTGCTTTAACTAAGTTTTTTGGCCAGCAACCAGAGCCTCCTATAGTTGGTCTGGGAGCTTCCACGCCAACATTGAATGTCCGACCTCTGGCTACTTCCATTGCTTTGACACAAATTCATCTCACTCCCCTTGTATCACCTACTATTGTTACTAGGCCAACTTCAGCGGCACTAACTACTTCCAATGTACGAGTAGTAGCAGACGTAAATCCTCCCCCGTTAGACAAAGCCCCGATCAGAAAAGGGGCTATGCCTCTCTTATACGGGCCAGACGAATCTTGGGTATCATTGGTACCAACAAAGCCAGAGGTAGCACAATCCACTATGTCAGGGGAGCTCCCGGTACCACGGGAGTGGGTAATCCAAGGGAATAAATCTAGGAAGTTAAGGGCTCTAGTTATGCTGGGAAATGTACTTGATGTTAGTATTAAGGCCAACCCCAACTATTATCATCATGATTATTTTGTATATTCTTCTACACCTGCCCTTCCCCCTGCGTCAGCTTCAAAACTGTTTTCGGACTGGACAAAGCATGATGGGTTCAATGATATCAAAGCGTTGTCGGCTCTAACACCTGAGTTGGGTTTAAAGACATTCACAGACTCAGCCGCGAATCCAGTTTTGCAGGTGGAGCAGTTGGGTCTGGGACCTTGGGTGGACTGGGAAGTCGAGGCTCAGAACTTTGCTACTACATTCACTTCTAAAGCTTCACACCAAATTCCACAAGAAAGCCATTCTTGGTTCTCTCTCCCAATATACTCTACCGGCGGAGTTCCCTCTGCTCTATTTGCCTTTTTAGCTGCCCCTAAGATTAATCTATGCGAGCTTAAAGACCCCTTTTCTACACCTTCCACTGCTCACCTAGACAGGGAGTTTAGGCTACGGGGAAAGGCGTATAGACTTTTTTCTCAGTACAGTATATAGTTACGCAACAGGTAACAAAGTCAATGCTATGATCTGCTCAGGCTATCGCGGACACAGAAGTCCGAAAGGCGATCGTACTATCTAGACGCTTGCTTCTCCAGACCTCTATTCAGTCTCTGGGAGATATACGCACGGCCTTGTTAGAGGCGGTGCGGGCAAGACAAGATCTAAGGATGTCTCTAGTCCGAAAGCTCCCGGATAGGATTGCTAATCAAGTAATAATGTCCCCAGTTCTAACTGCCTCTTTAATGTCCCCGGAGGTGTGGAGGACGGTGTTTAACATGGCTCAGGCCTTGAAGCACAGTCCCGCCCCGTCTAAGAAACCTGCTTTCACTTTTACCAAGCCCAAACCAGTCGCTAAATCTCAGTCTGGTGGGGCAAAACCCTTTCATTTGCCTAAATCCTCTTCCACCCAAGGTCAGTACAGATACAAGCAAGGAAAGTCTTCAGGTAATCATAAAGGACAGAGGTATCAAAGGCCGGGTCAGGGCCCGTCTCCAGCCAAACCCGGCCAGTCGTCTAAACTTCCACCACCACCACCACCAAAAAACTAAGGTCTCTCTCACTCCCAGGGCGAATCTTCCGGCGGGTGGATCGGAGGGTAGTCCAGCCGGCGAACCCTTGTCTGCTAACTGGGTCGTTCCGGGCGAATCATCGTGCATGGCCTTTAACCCTTCCTACCCGGGCTGTCTTACCCAATGACGGTCGCCCCTACCCGGGCGAAATGGCTGAAAAACGTCTAGGCCTAGGCTACCGTATTTATGTTTATTTTCACTGCTAGAACTTTCCCACTCATCTATAATCGTAGTGCGGTTTTCAATCTGTATTTTGGCGTTGAGTAGAGCTCTGTAAGTCAACTGGTTCAGTTGTGATGACGATTTCAGTGGAGCCAATATTGCAGAGATGTTGCCAATATGGGGGCTTTTCAGACACTAATTTCGTCTCACGTCAGAACAATAACATTGAAGAGTCTTCTCCTTCTTGTTTTCGGAGGTGCGGTGATGCAACGCTTGGGTTTGTTGACATACGTCGTATGCACGGCGTTCAGACCAAGCTTAATTAGGCTATTGAGCTGCTGCCTTAGGTAAGGCATACCGGGTAGCGGCCCTTCTTTCGAGCTGTCCTTACCTAAGGCAGACCGGGTAGGAAGGGTTAAACACATGGGCGAGGATGGTGG
This sequence comes from Paralithodes platypus, assembly GCA_032716605.1. Classification (NCBI taxonomy): domain Eukaryota; kingdom Metazoa; phylum Arthropoda; class Malacostraca; order Decapoda; family Lithodidae; genus Paralithodes; species Paralithodes platypus. Next base: position 362,170 of record CM064572.1, on the reverse strand, counting down.
CACGCAAAGGCATCACCTGGCAGTGGCTCCGGCGACCTCGTTTACGTCAGCCGACAAAGGCAAATTTTGTTTCATTAGAGGTGGAGTCACTGATCCAAGAGATGGTGGCCAAGAATGTTATCATCCCGGTTCCACAAAATTACCCAGTTTTTACATCCAATCTTTTTCTGGTGCCCAAAAGGGACAGTGTTCAGATAAGGCCGGTCGTAGACCTGTCTTATCTGAACCTTCACATTCACAACGTGTCCTTCCGGATGCTGACAGTGAATCAGATCAGGCTAACACTTCCGCCGGAAGGGTGGATGTGTTCTTTAGACCTGACGGACGCGTACTGGCACGTCCCGGTAAACAAACGGTTTCAACGTTTTCTGGCCTTACGTATCATGCATCAGACTTATGTCTGTCAGAGGATGCCGTTCGGTTTAAACCTAACACCTCGCATATTCACGAAATTAGTCCGGCAAGCCCTGATGCCCTTGTTGCAACAAGGGATCAGGATTTTGTGGTATCTAGACGACTGGCTGGTGGTGGCAGAGACGGAACAGTTATGCATAAATCATGTCAACATAACATTAAATCATGTAAAATCTCTAGGATTCAAGGTAAACCTGGTAAAGTCAAACCTTGTTCCCTCACGAGTGGTCCAGTGGATAGGGCTGGTCTGGGACACAGCCGCTCTCACTCTGAGTCAGAGTGTGGACAATCGGAACAGGTTTCGCAAGAAACTGTTTCTGTTTCTTCACAGTCTGACTACGACACGGAGAGTCTGGGAATCTCTGGTCGGCTCTCTCAACTGGATTCAACTAACTGTAAAGTTGGGCCGGTTGAAAGTCAAACGTTTAATTTTGGAGGGCAACAGATTTATTCCACTATTGCCGGCGGAAACATTATGGCCCATCCCAAAATTAATACACAACTTACTAGCGGTCTGGGCGAAGAGGGAAACATTGCACTCAGTCATGTCATGGACCTCTCCTCCGCCGACGGTATGGGTGGACACGGATGCGTCAGGCACGATAGGTTGGGGCTTTCAGTCAAACCAAGGGCATCAGGGTCAAGGGGTTTGGTCCCATTCAGAATCCTCCCACATAAATGTCAAAGAATTACTAGTCCCCTTGTATTTCCTTCAGGCTCACGGCTTTTCTTTGCGGGGCAAAGAACTCTAGCTCTTCCCAAGCTTTCTGGTATCTAGCCAAAAACCTCTCCAACAATTTCTCTTCCTCGTCTTTCCCTCCCCTTTCCCACTCTGATGGCACAACCATCACTTCTTCCTCTGACAAAGCTAAACTCTTCGCTCAAACTTTTGCTAGAAACTCCACCTTGGATGATTCCGGTGCTATTCCTCCCTCTCCGCCCTCCTCTCTCTTACTTATGCCTAATATCCTAATCTCTTCTAAAGATGTACTTTCTACCCTCTCTGGGCTTAACACTAATAAGGCGTACGGTCCGGACGGTGTTCCTCCTGTTGTTCTCAAAAACTGTGCTTCCGTGTTGACTCCCTGCCTAGGCAAACTCTTTCGTCTCTGTCTATCCTCTAACGTCTTCCCTTCATGCTGGAAGTTTGCTCACATTCAACCTGTCCCAAAGAAGGGTGACCGCTCTCAACCCTCCAACTATCGTCCAATTGCTCTTATCTCTTGTCTTTCTAAAGTTTTTGAAACTATTCTTGCTTCCAAATTTCTTAAGCATTTCTCTTCTCATAATCTGCTCTCAGATCGCCAGTATGGCTTCCTTAAGGGTCGCTCTACTGGTGATCTTCTTTCATATCTTACTAACTCTTGGTCATCCTCCTTTCGGGACTTCGGTGAGACTTTTTCTATTGCACTAGACATATCGAAAGCCTTCGATAGAGTCTGGCATAAATCTTTAATTTCTAAACTACCCTCCTTCGGTTTCTATCCCTCCATCTGTGCCTTTGTCTCTAATTTTCTTTCCGGCCGTTCCATAGCCGCGGTTGTGGACGGCCATTGTTCACTTCCTCACCCTATAAACTCCGGTGTTCCTCAGGGCTCTGTCCTATCTCCTATTCTCTTTCTAATTTTTATAAATGATCTCCTTAACTGTACCTTAATTCCCATCCATTCATACGCAGACGACTCAACCTTACACTACTCCATTAGTTTTTCAGAACGCCCCAGCCAGCAATCCCTCGACGACAAACGTAATGAAGCCATAGAACTCTTAAATTCTGATCTAAATACTATTTCCAATTGGGGCAGAGAAAACCTTGTTAACTTTAATGCTTCCAAAACCCCAATTTCTCCATCTATCTACCCGTCAGGATCTCCCAGCGGACTATCCCTTATTCTTCAACAATACAAAAATCAACCCTTCATCTTCTCTCAATATTCTTGGTGTCTCTTTTTCTTCTGCTCTCATTTGGAAGGACCATATTACCAGTCTTGCTAAGGCAGCCTCCCAGAAGCTGGGTGTGCTCAACCGCCTTAGGGGGTTCTTTTCCCCTGCACAGCTTCTTGCTCTGTACAGGGGCATAGTGCACCTTTGTATTGAGTATTGTTCACATGTGTGGGGAGGTTCCTCTCACACCGCTCTCCTAGACAAAGTTGAAAGGAAGGCCTTTCGTATCATTAACTCCCGTCCACTCACCAACTCTCTGCAATCTCTCTCTCTCCGCTGCAATGTTGCATCTCTCTCGCTATTCTATCGCTACTATAATAATCAGTGTTCCTCAGAGCTATCCCAGTGCATACCACCTCCTTTACGTAGGGCACGTGGTACCCGTCTTGCAACTCAATCCCACCCCTACTCTGTGCAACTCTCCAACCCAAGAGTGAAACGTTACTCTTAAACTTTCTTCTACTCAACAGCTGAGCTCTGGAACTCTCTCCCAGAATCAGTCTTTCCCTCTTCCTATGACTTAAATTGCTTCAAACTCTGTGTGTCCAGGCATTTTGGCTCGAACGTCCCTTGATTTTGGCCCTGTCACTCTTTCAACTATGGGGGAGGCACTCGCTACAGGCAGTTATGCCTTTTGCCTCCCTCAATCACATAGAAAAAAAAAAAAAAAAAAAAAAAGTCAGTGGCCTTCAGGATGGACAATCTGAATGCGGTTCACTGCATTCAGAAACAGGGGTCAACGCGATCTCGGAGGTTGCTAAACGTGTCAGAAAAGATTTTTGTACTAGCCAACAAGCTGGACATTCAGCTTCATGCTTCTTATCTCCCCGGCGTAGCGAATGTTTGGGCAGACGCTCTATCTCGGAGACAGAGCACAACAGTAGAATGGGCACTCAAGCAAAACATTTTCGACCTAATGATTGCGAAGCCTTACCGTCCACAAGTGGATTTATTTGCGTCCGCGGAGACTCACAAACTCCCGCTGTACCTAACCCGCCGGACAACCACGCCGGCGGGAGGACCCGACGCACTTGTGACGGACTGGAACATGTGGAGTTCCATTTATCTGTTTCCGCCGCCAGACGCTTCTCTGATGTGCCACGTAGTAAACAAACTACAGGATTATCGGGGCGTAGTCTCGTTAACCCTCCAGCCCCGGCTATGTATTATATATATATTCCTCGAAACCCGGGTGTTTTGGCCGAAAAACGTCTAGGCTAGGCTACCGTATATTCGTTAATCAGACTGCTTCCCGCATTCCCGCGCATCCCCAAGCGTAGCTGTGTTATTTACCTGTAGAATGGCATTAAGTAGAGCTCTCTAAGTCAACTGGTTGAGCTGTGATGATGATTTCATTGGAGATAACTTTATGGCCAAAACAGCCACTTTACACCACTTTTCGATACTTAACAACAACATACAGGCACACACGAACAAGCGACGCTCTCCTTCTTGTGGCCGGAGATGCGGGGCGACGGTCCAGCCGGCTGTTGTTTACATGCGTCGGACCGACGCCTCGCACACGAAGCTCACAGGCTTTCAACCACTGGGCGTTCAAGATACCATCCGGGTACCTGTTATATGCTTTTTTATGGGCGTTCAAGAGCCCTTCCGTGGTGAGAGGGTTAATCACGCCCCTGTGGCCGGCGCAGGCGTGGTACCAGCAATTAAAAACGTGGTGCCCGAACCCGGTGTCGCTCCCGGTCGGGTATTTCCACTTAGACACGATTGGCAACCTAGAGACCTCGCTGACTTTTGCATTATGGACATTCAGCAGGCCAAATGGCTAGCTCCGTATGGTAGAAACGTGACCGATAAATTCATGAATCAATACACACAATCTACTAAGCGACAGTATCAATCGCATTGGCAGTTTTTCACTTCTTGGATACTCAGAACAGAACAATCTGTGCCTTCGGTGGCTTTGGTTTTTAATTATTTAAACTATCTGTTTGAGCAGAAACGTCTATCTGTAGTAACATTAAGGAATCACTTAACAGCAATTAGGATGCCATTTTTTTGACCTTACAGGTCTAACCATACCACTAGCGGAGGAGACAGGTTTCATGAGGGCATGTTTTAAACTCCTCCCACCTCCCCGTCAGCTCATGCCTACCTGGTCTCTGGACAAAGCGTTGACATTACAGTGGAATCTCCAATCTCGATCATAATTGATTCCCACAAATACCGATCGAGATTCGAAATATCGAGATGCGAAGTTAACTTCTTATGGGAAAAAATACAATCACTTGCCGACTAACCTACATCAAATCTGTCAATTTTCACATTTGCCCCCCACAATCACATGCAATATATATAATATGTTAAAATAGATAAAATTAATAATGAAAGAAATTTTTACCTTATATTTATTGATAAAGAGGTTTGTGTGGTTGATTGTTGGTTCCGAGGCGAACGCAGTTAGGTTACTGCGTCTCCGCACCCGGCGCACAGTCACCGTCATCAATTCTTGCAATTGCTTCCCTCACCCTGTCACCACTAGTACCGGCATTTTATGAATGCGATAAAAAAAGGTCCAGGTAGACGACTTCACAATACAAGTTTTCAAGCGAATGGCGGACGTGTGACTGGTACACCAAGTGGCCGCTAGATCTACCGACTTCAATAAATTTGATATGGTATAAAGTTTAATCAAGTTTTCTTTTGTCTTTACTATTATTATATATTAGATTTTCCTCATACAAATAATAATGTATATTAAAACATGGTAAAGTAATTTATATTACTACGTAAATGAAAGCGGCAGAGACAGGTTAGACTACCGCTTGAGACGATCGATACTAGCGGTACATTAGTATACAGGTGAACAAAATACAGTAGGGTCTCACATAAAACGAGTTTATGGTCGATAAACGAGGGCGTTTTATGTGAATTCGTTTTATGTGAACACAGCATTTTGGTGGCGCAATATCGTCAATGTTCACTGTAAGCGAAAATTTTCGTACAAAGCGAACGATATTTCGTACGTTTTGTACGATATTTCGGCGTTTTATATGAAAGCGTACGATATTTTGTACGTTTTGTACGATATTTCGGCGCTCTATATGAAAACTCCTTGTATTTGCCCCACTTTGGCGGCGGACTCGTTTTATGTGATCACATTCGTTCTGATCGAAAATTAAATATTAATATTTTAGGTCGGTCGTTTTAATCGAGACTCGTTTTATGCGAACACGTTTTATGCGGGACCCTACTGTACAATGACTGTGAGGTTCACACATCGATTTGGTCAAGATTAATCTGTTTATATTAGTATACTGTATAAGCATTTAGCATCGATACTTAGCTATAGAGATTAACGTTTTTTCATCGAGATTTGTGATTGGGGAGAGCTTGAAGGTGGCATCGAGATGCGAAATATCGAGATGAGATTGATCGAGATATGTGAGCCTACTGTACTTCATTCCCGGCGGTACCAAAATACTGCAGATTTTGACTTACTTTTAAAAAGGGCAGTATTCCTTATGGCTTTGGCTACCGGGAACAGGGTGTCTGAGCTGGCGGCGATGAGCAACACACCTAATTGCATCAGGTTTGGGAGGCTCAATGATTGTATTCATATTGCCCCTTCCCCGGGGTTCATCGCCAAGAATGAGCACAGTGATCACGTGTTTTCAGAGTTCATGGTGCCGGCGTTGAAAAGGGGAAAGGTGCACCATAATTTATGTCCAGTGCAAGCGCTAACCAAATATTTGAGAGTCGCACCTAGGAATCAACAAGGTGCTTTATGGGTATCAAGTACGGGTAAACGCGTAATGAAACGTAAACTGGCTTCTCTCTTAGTTAACGTCATTCAGGAAAGTAATCCCGGCGTTGTGGGTAGAGCTCACGATTTACGCAAATGGGCGACCTCTTTACGTTTCCTTAAGAATTTTTCTGTTGAGGATATAGCAGCCACGCACCTCTGGTCCTCTAATCATACTTTTTTGACTCGATACCTTTCAGTAGCTTTAGACAGGCCTTCCATGCCATGTATAGCTTTACGGCAGAGGGTCTAGGTGGCCTTTGGGTCACTTAGTGTTTAGATGAAGAAAAGAGAGGGGGGGGGGGGGGTGCAGTCAGTGTAACATAGGACACCCTAGACCCCGCCGGAGTGCGTGTGCGGAGCTTACGAGCTGTGATACAAGGTGTAGGTGCTGTGATATAAAATTTCTCTGTAGTATTCATTACAGGAAATTGTGCTAACGTACAATCATAGTAGAACGACAATGCTTGTTGTAAATAGTTTTGGCTGTGAAGCAATATAATTTTAAGTAATCTTAGTAGTTGCGGCCGCAACTTGTATTTGTAATGTAAGTACCTCTGCAGAAGTACAAGAGTTCAGTACTTCTGCGACAGTACAAGAGTTCCTTTTATTTTTAGGGTATAATTTTAGATATATATCCACGAGTTAATGGGGTTTATATGTGCACATGTAAACTTTGATGTTTTTTATTTTTCACCACTTACTTTAAGTGGGGTGCCTTCTTAACTACCAGCTCTGTGTACAGAGTCTCGGAGTTAACCCCTTTTTGTCCAAGCAGGCTTCTTCAAAGCACGCTCCTGCTTGTCACCTTTTTTGTATATTTATATGCTGTATAAAGTTTATGCACACAAATATATATTTTTTACAAAGTAAGAATACTATGTGGTTGTTTGATTATCTGCTTTTGCTAGAGTTATGATATGATTACGAATGTCCCCCTCCAGTCTTAGATATCAGGCATAATCGTCAATGATGGAGGGGCCACTAATAAATTATAGGTTTGACTCCTGCAAGGAGATAAAGAAAACCTAATATTTAGTAGTGGCCCCGTAATTATTGACGACTGGGGCCCTCCCGACCATCCCCTTCCCATTCGTTGATGTATTAAGGATTTTGGTTTACAGTACTTGATATGTCAGTGAAGGAAGAATGACGCCTGAAGTCAGCGTCTGGTCAAAGATCCACACAAGTACATCCACAAAGTTATGGAAAGCTTATGATTAGTTATTCTTATTTTCTTTTTATTTGTTATTTTTTACGAAGTTTTTTCGTAGTGAGTACCCAATTTCATAATGACGAACCATGAGTGAGGTTGCGTGCGCTCATGATGAAGGCTCCTCAATTTTTTATGCTCTGCACGGTAGATTCAAACTACGGTAAATGAGTGTTTGAAGAGGATGCCTTATGTAATAGGCATAATCGTCAATGATTACGGGGCCACTACTAAATATTAGGTTTTCTTTATCTCCTTGCAGGAGTCAAACCTATAGTAGCGGCAAAAAGTATGATTAGACCAAGATTGGAGTATGCAGCAGTGGTGTGGTCCCCGCATCTAAAGAAGCATATTCACATGTTAGAAAGAATCCAGAGAGCAGTTACTAGATTGGTTCCAAGTCTCAGAGAACTGCCATATGAAGGGAGGCTAGACAAATTAAATCTACAGAGTCTAAAAGAGAGGAGAGAGAGGGGAGACATGATAATGATGTACAAATGCACCCGAGGGCTGGAGAGGCTGGATAGGGAGGATATATTAATTATGGATACAGGAATAACTAGAGGCCACAGCTACAAAGTAAATAGACCTACCTGCAAGAACGATATCAGGAAGTTTAGCTTCCCCTATAGATGTATTGACAAATGGAATAGGCTGGAGGAGGAGGTGGTAGGGGCAAGGAACATCCATATTTTCAAGAAAAAATTGGATTAAAGTAGACTGAGAGACGAGACAACACGAGCTTAGCTCAACTCCTGTAAACTACAATTAGGTAAATACAATTAGGTAAATACCACGGCTGCGGCTATGTTCCGACATTTCTAAACAAAATATTTTTACATGTTAAGATTATTATTTGAGTCCTTATTTCGGGATTATTTTGATCTACTTGAATTTGAACACAAATTTGATGGGTATGCATATAATATAATTGCTTACTTCTGAGTATATGTATACAAAGTCTAATATAGGTTATCAACCTTCCATACGATTATGACGCTTCTTTCGGACATTCTGAGGATATGGCTAGGTACTGTACATTTGTATTAACCACACCCAGATTGATTACTTTATTACGGATATAAACATAAAGTCTCAAAACAGTTATCAAACTTATAAAGTCTGAATCGGATTGAGTTTGGACCCTGTGGAAAAGCAGGTTTAACATGGTTTGATATTCGACACCCTTAACCCTCCAGCCCCGGGCACTATAGCTCGCAACTGTGCTGCGGTACCGGGTGTTTTGACGATCTTTGGGCTATGTTAACTCCTCTGTAATTCAATGAATATGGCATGTAATGTTATGAATAAAAAAGAAAAATGTTCCACAAACCTTCCTCTGTAGAATGGCGTTGAGTAGAGGTCTCTAGCCCCTCTGGTTGCATAATGGTGAGCGCGGGAAGACGAGTGCTTTTCGGCGGCAAATTCTTCCCGCGTTCGGATGCGTCGCCCCGGCCACGGCTACGACGCACCTAGCCGCTCGTCGCGCCAAAGTGTTTATCTCCCTTAGACCATTTTTAGTGTTTGATATTGAGAATGTGATGTTTATTTGATATTTTTATAGTTATTTTGAGGCCAATTATATAAAGTATGTTTATTAGGGTATCGCTGTCACTAATATTGCTCATTTTCACTCGATACCGTACATTTATTAGTAATTGAGGTAGGTTATTGTTATATTAGGCACTGATTATTAGTTATTACAGGTGTTTATTATACTTAGGCCATCAAGTATTGTGTCTTGTGTCACTTTCAGTTTGATAAATATGCTTTAGAGTGTCACTGTCACTGATAATGCTAATTTTCACTCGATACCGTACATTTTATTAGTAATTGAGGTAGGTTATTGTTATATTAGGCACTGATTATTCGTTATCACAGGTGTTTATTATACTTTGGCCATCAAGTATTGGGTCTTGTGTCACTTTCAGTTTGATAAATATGCTTTAGAGTGTCACTGTCACTGATAATGCTCATTTTCACTCGATACCGTACATTTTATTAGTAATTGAGGTAGGTTATTGTTATATTAGGCACTGATTATTCGTTATCACAGGTGTTTATTATACTTTGGCCATCAAATATTAGGTCTTGTGTCACTTTCACTTAGTTATATGCTTTGTAAATGTTTTATATACAATTTATTGTGTCTTTTTTCACTGATTTCTATATTTCTATAGGTTCTAATCATATGAATGTCACTTATTATATACATATGTGTCACTTTCACATATTATTATGGTGTAATTGTATTTGTATCAATTTTCTCATAATACATGACTTTTGTATAACAATAAATTGGTTTACTTCCACTTTTTGCCTATATATATATACTGTACATATTGTCCTTTTCTTTGTCACTTTCACTATGATTATTAGAACTCCTGCTTGGAGTGGTAATCAAAGAAGCACCCTATAGCACAGAGTGCCACCTTGCACTCCACACACTCCATGGTGGACTTTTTACCTGACCTCGCCCTCAGCCTGCTGTTGTAGCAGACATGGCACCGCTTCTGCTGCGTTCTTCCTGATTCATTCTGAGGCAGGGAACCAAGCCTGTGCCTATTTATGTAATATGCACACTGCAAGCGGTCAGTAAAGGCGGGCCCAGGATGTGCCACTGCCCTCTGTGGCGTAGCATACTTCTCCAGGAGCTCCGTCAACACCTGCTTTTGGAACCTCCGCAGGCTATTGAACTTCATGGGTGTGTTCACATTCCGAAGCTTGTATAATTGTAGGCATTCAGAACTGACATGTCCACCATATGCAGAAAGAACTTTTTGTACCATCTGCACGAGGTACGCAGGCAGTCAATGAAGCCTATCTGCATGTCGGACTTGTCCACCAGCCTCATGTTGATGTTGTAGTCCAGGACAGCATCGGGCTTGGTCACCCTGGCCTGGGTGCGGCGATCCACCTTGCCAGTCTCCACCATTTCCCCCTTGTGGATGGTGGTCAGGAGGTTGACCTTCCGCTGGTCATGCCAGTGGATAGCCAGAATGGGCCCCGACTTCTTCCTGAACATATCACCTTTTTTGGTCTTTGGAGGGAAAGGTGGCATGCCCTTCCTTTTCCCTCGTACTGTGCCTACAGTCCCCGTCTTTTGCTCATGCAGGTACTTTGAGAGAGTGGGGGACGTGTAGTAATTGTCCGTGTAGAGGACGTGATTCTTGTGAAAGTAGCGCTCCATCATGGCTTGCACCACTGCTCCGCCAAAGCCAATGAGGGGGTCCACAAGCACGTCCCCTTCCTTCCCGCTGTAGACCAGGAAGTCCAGGACATAGCCAGTTTGGCAGTCGCACAGCACAAAGAATTTTATGCCAAAGCGATGTCTTTTTGAGGGGATGTACTGCCGGAAGCTGGGTTTTCCCCGGAACAGCACAAGAGACTCATCAATGACGACCTTGCGGAAGGGCTTGAAGTAGGAGGTGAAGCGTTCTCGCATCATCTCGTACAACGTCCTAATCTTCCACAGCTTGTCTGGGAGGTGGACGTCAAGGTTGGTGACAAGATGGAGCGCTGCGAGGATATCAAGGTAACGGTCGCGAGACATATATTTCCCGAAGGCAGGGGTGGATATGAGATCATTGGTGATCCAATAGTCAGGCAACCTATGCTTCTTGACATGAGGCATTAGCATGGTGAGTGCCAGGAACACCATGAACTCTTTATGAGTCACTGGGGTCCACTGCCTCATGTGGCCCTTGGTCACCTTGCCCCAAAAGTGGACCTGGAATTGGTGTTGTTTATTTGTCTCTTTGACAACATACCCTACCACCTCCTCATCAAAGAAGGCCTCAAATAGTTCGTGTGGTGGAGCATTGGGGCCTGCAGGAAAATTGGGGGTAATGCCTGAACCCTCCAGTACCTCATCAAAAGCTGGCACATCAGGGTTGTATCCATCCCCATCAACTACGTCTTGCCACTGAAAAACGTAGAATGGGTCTTGTCTAAGCTGACGAGGAGCTCCAGCTGGTGGCCCAGCACGCCCACGGCCAACTTGGGAGGTGCGCGCCCTAGGGCGGCCAGCACGACGGGCAGCATGACGCCGGGCCAAGCGGATGGGTCGAGGGTCGTCGATGTCCATATAGTCATCGTCAGAGTGGTCATCTTGCCCTGACGGTGGACCTATGTAATCATGGCCAGAGTCTTCAGAGAGGTGCCCTTCATCATCAGTGGCCCCCACATAATCTGGCGGGGAACGAGTGATGCGTGGGCGGCGTGCGGGTGGGCGAGGTGGGGAAGGAGTGGCAGGTGAGGCTGTGTGTCCCCGAGGTCCTGGGCTCCTTGGCCTGCGACGAGTGACAGAAAGCAATGCTTCACTGTCACTAGGCCCAGGTATTGGTGATGCGAGCTCAAAGACTTCGTCAGGAACATATGTTGACGGCTGGAGAGGTGGGGAGGACCGTGGGGAAAGTTGCGGGGGCGTATGGCTGGGGCGGGCAGGGGTGGACGCCGCAGGAGCCTCGAACAAAACTCGCTTACTTGTCTTTCCTTTTTTGGCATATTTGCTGCCTTTCCCCTTTTTGGCAGCAGTATGTCTCCTGTCGGGGGACCTAGGAGGCAAGTAGGCTGAAAGTGGGGGGTCCTCAACCCTTGGCAGTGGTGGTGGTGGTGGGGAAGAATGCGGGGCACCCGGGTCATCCGGGTCATCTTGGGTGGCGTGGGTAGATAAGGGAGACAATGGCGGGCGAGAAGAGTCACTACGCTCACCCTCACTCACAGCCTCATCCTCACCAAGTATTTTTGCTTGTTCCCTAGCTTCCGCGGCCGCCTTTTCAAGTATTTTCTTCTTATATAAGTGTAGCTTGAAAGGCGATTTAGCTGGCGAAGGGCTTGGGGTCGTGTCACTCATGCGAAACTTGGAGAGTGATCTTGAACTCTCCCACTCACTCACTCTCTCAAGTTCACCGTCTTGAGGTAAAACAGCTTCCTCAAAAGCTGGTACATCACCTTCATCACTCTCATCACTCTCATCACTCTCATGTTCTCTCGCAAATCCCAGGAATTGCTCTTCTTTGCCACTCTCATCGCCATAATCACTCGACTTATAATTACTGGAGTGATCACTGCCTTCATCATCAACATTATGCTTGGCATCAGCACGCTCATAAAGTCTCAATGTCGTCTCAATACCTCCGGGAGATAACACATTTAGGCGATGGCGTCGGGGTAAGGCGCGACGAACTAGCACGGGCGTCGTAGGAAGCACGGTATCGGACACAGCGGAATGACTATTTGGCGTACTATCCATGATGGCGTCGGGGTAGATACTGATGCTGTGGCGTAGTTTACGTCTGGTGGCGCCACCTACCCTCCCACGATACCAAAAATTTACGCGCGGCATTCAAAAGCACTCACGCAAGCAATGGGCGTTCAAGAGCCCTTCCGGGTTGCGCGGGCCGAGGTTTTTATGGGCGTTAAAGAGCCCTTCCGGGGTGTAAGGGTTAAGGGTGAAATACGACATCTTTTCCAGTCTATCGGAGATAGTGGTGGTGAAGGAAATGGGAGGTTTAACGACCCTCCCAATACCAAATGAGGTAAACCTCCTATTTGGTTGTAGCCTCGGAGTATCCAACGTAGAGCTTATACTATGACGATGTAATCTGCTTCGCTCTAGAGCGGCAATTATCGTATACACATAGCACGAATTAAATCGATAACATCTAGAGTAGCACCTTACTCTCTCGACTAGGTACGTTGTACATACTTTTGAGGTCTTTTTAATAGATAATTGAAAAGAGAAACGAGAAAGAAAAGAAAAAGTTGTCGACTAGGCCATTCCATCTGGCTCTTCACGCCGCTGTCAGGGGCGTACCTTCTAACCCGTTCCGGATTAAAGGGCATCTCGATATCAAGCTACAAAAGAGGCAAGATTGGATGGGCAGGGGTACGGTCTGTGGGAGGGAGACTATGACGTTGGATACTCCGAGGCTACAACCAAATAGGAGGTTTACCTCATTTGGTATTGGGAGGGTCGTTAAACCTCCCAATTTAGTAGTAGCCTCTACATTCCAACGTAGAGCTTAGAGTACCAAAATTGGAGGCGGACATCCAAGCCGAGAAAACTCAAACATCAGCAATTAGTTAAGGATCATGATAAAGAAAAGACAGACTTAAACAAGAGAGTTTATATAAAGAGTGTACGGACAGGTGCATATTAAGAGAGGCCACGTACAGTCATGTCATGTTCTTTTAGACCTTAACCTAATCGTATCAATGTTACATATCATAATGGTGGATATGGAAGACAGGATGCCCCCCCCCGTTATATGGAGTAAAGTAGGAAGTACTACACCGGATAAGACCAAGTGTAAACATCGCTAACAGCACCGAGCACAATGAAAAAAAAAATTGCCGGAGGTGATAAGTGACACCCAGTAGATAAGGGACTGAACACCGAATTCTGCGGACTACTAGAAAACAGTAGGACAAACACCCCAAGGACAATGCAGGAGCATGACACAAGCGGGTGATGCATAACGAACAAAATGTGATGACGGGAAGAAAGTAATGAAACATACAGTAACATCTACCTTTCAAACATATAATGTAGGAATGAAGGAATGAAGGAAAGAAAAACAAGATCCTTAAGCCTAGGTAAGGTCCTTAACCCTAGGTGACATTACATACATATATGTGCAACCCAAAGTCCCTCCCCCCAAAAGTGGAGCGGACAGGATAGGAGAAAGACAGTAGGGGGAAGGACAAGCATAGAGGAATACCCCTAAGTAACCCTTAGGCCCAACGCAACACAAGGACGCCCCGGCCGGGCTGTGGACATGGACAGAGAGGAGGAGACAAATGTGTTGAGGGAAGACCACAGCCCTGTGTCAGCAATATCCCTGAGGGAGTGATTGTGAAGGAAGCGGAGCGTGGCCGCATAAGACCGAATGTCATGCGCCGAACCCCGAACCAGAGGATTGCAATCCTTAATGATGCGACACAGGCGTAGGCCCACAGCACGTTAGGTCAACCTCCTACCGGGCTTAGGCGCCACCCAGAGCGCCAACCCCGACGCCGGCACAGTGGAATGAACAAACGAATGAAGCGAAAGAACAGGGCACAACGCGTGATGACGACGGCCACGCTTAAGAGCGGGGACCGGGAAAGGCTTAAACACGTGTGCCTCTCGTTCGTTCTTAGCAAGAAAATGAACAGACTTAGCCAAAGTTACCGACCCGAGGATGGGAGCAAACCGCAAGCAGTTCTGGGCCCCGAGACATGGCAGCCCACTCCGATACCCTCTCACCCGTAGCTAAAGCTAGAAGAAACTATAGGTTTGACTCCTGTAAGGAGATAAAGAAAACCTAATATTTAGTAGTGGCCCCGTAATCATTGACGATTATGCCTATTACATAAGGCACCCTCTTCAAACACTCATCCGCCGTAGTTTGAATCTACTGTGCAGAGCATAAAAAATTGAGGAGCCTTCATCATGAGCGCACGCAACCTCACTCATGGTTCAGTCATTATGAAATTGGGTTCTCACTATGAAAAAACTTCGTAAAAAATAAAAAACAAAAAGAAAATAAGAATAACTACTCATAAGCTTCTTAGATACTCCAATATATCCAACTATTACTCCATGAATTACTTAAACACTAGAATACATATTTAAAGTATATCTCACTATTATAACCTTAATACAACTACTCATATTAGTAAACATAATATTTCTTACATCGACTGTATATGATGGAGGCAAGTGGTACTGGGCGCCTAGAATCTGAGGTTTAAGTAGACGTCAGCTTCTAGTCAGCATTCCCGATATCTCACAATAGAGTTGGTTACACGTGACCGCTCTGATGGAAAGTTACCCAGAACATGTCACGTCGGAAGCCACACCTTATGACGTCATTATTGACATGTACTAGGATTGGTCGTGATGTACACGTGAATGATAATGAGTGGTTTTACGTCATAAAGAGGGGCGTAACCCAACATAATATAAGGTGGGTATCCAGAAAGCGAGCAGAGAAACAAGAAAGACCCCGGCTCGCTCATCGAAGGGTCAGAGGTTAGCTCCGTGTGTGATAACCAGACTATATAACATACTTGAATTAATCGTACTGATACAAATACTTATACAATCAATATATTAGTGTACTTCTGAATAAGTCTTAAGATATCTTTTATTATACTATTCTTAATTATTCTCGTTTCATTTACCTAACCGTACCGTTTATCTAACATTCATTTGAGTTATCTAATTAATCCCAGGGTAAACCTGTGATGGTGGCAGCATATATATAGGGGAATTATTAACCCTATTTGCTTAAGCTTACATATAATCGTGGATGTACTTGTGTGGATCTTTGACCAGACGCTGACTCAGGCGTCATTCTTCCTTCACTGACATATCGAGTAAACCAAAATCCTTAATACATCGACGAATGGGAAGGGGAAGGTCGGGAGGGCCCCAATCGTCAATGATTACGGGGCCACTACTAAATATTAGGTTTTCTTTATCTCCTTACAGGAGTCAAACCTATAATTTATTAGTGGCCCCTCCATCATTGACGATTATGCCTGATATCTAAGACTGGAGGGGGACATTCGTAATCATATCATAACTCTAGCACAAGCAGATAATCAAACAACCACATAGTATTCTTACTTCAAAAAGATATATATATATTTATTGGCGCAGCACATATATACAAAAAAAGGGTACAAGCAGGAGCGTGCTTCAAAGAAGCCTGCTTGATAAAAAGGGTTAACTCTGAGACTCTGAGAACAGATCTGCCAGTTAATAAGGCACCCCACTTAAACTAAGTGGTGAAAAATAAAAAACTTATAAGTTTCATGTGCACATATAAACCCCATAAAACTAGTGGATATATCTTGCAAAATATATCCAATGCTTAAAATTAGATTGCTTCACAGCCAAAACTACCTACAACAACACTGTTCTTTGTACTACCATTGTACTAGCACAATTTCCTGCACTGAATAGTACAGAGAAATTTTCATATCACAATACCCATAACTAGTATCACAGCTCACATACTCCGGCGGGGTCTAGGGTGTCCTATGTTACACTGACTACACCCCCCCCCCCCTTTCCTTGAAATTAAACAATAAGTGACTTAGGGGCCACCTAGACCCTCTGCCTTAAAGCTATACATGGCAAGGAAGGTTGTCTAGAGCTACTGAAAGGTATCGAGTCAAAAACGTATGATTAGAGGCCCACAACTGTGTGGACGTAATATCTTCAACAGAAAAATTCTTAAGGAAACGCAAAGAGGCTGCCCACTTGCGTAAATCGTGGGCCCTACCCACAACGCCGGGATTACTCTCTTTAATGACCTCGACCAAGAGAGAAGCCAGTTTACGTTTCATCAAGCGTTTACCCGTACTTGCTACCCATAAAGCACCCTGGTGATTTAGAGGAGCCACTCTCAAATATTTGGTTAGAGCCTGCACTGGACATAAATTATGGTGCACCTTTCCCCTTTTCAACGCCGGCACCGTGAACTCTGAAAACACGTGTTCACTGTGCTCATTCTTGGCTATGAACCCTGGGGAAGGTGCAATGTGAATACACTCATTAAGCCTACCAAACCTGAGGCAATTAGATGTGTTGCTCATCGCCGCCAGCTCAGATACTCTGTTCCCGGTAGCCAAAGCCATAAGGAATACTGCCCTTTTTAAAAGTAATGTAAAATCTGCAGTATTTTGGTACAGACGGGAATGAAGTAACGACAATGCTTTGTCCAGAGACCAAGTAGGCATGAGCTGATGGGGAGGAGTTTAAAACATGCCCTCATAAAACCTGTTTCCTCCGCGACTGGTATGGTGAGACCGGTAAGGTCCAAAAATGGCATCCTAATCGCTGTTAAGTGATTTTTCAACGTTACTACAGATAAACGTTTCTGCTCGAACAGATAATTTAAATAATTAAAAACCAAAGCCACCGAGGGCACAGTTTGTTCTGTTCTAAGAATCCAAGAAGTAAAGGCTTGCCAATGCGATTGATACTGTCGCTTTGTAGACTGGGTATATTGATTCATGAATTTATTGGTCACGTCTCTACCATATGGTGCTAGCCACTTGGCCTCCTGAATGTCCATAATGCAAAAGTCAGCGAGGTCTCTAGGTTGCCAATTGTGTCTAAGTGGAAAAACCCGACCGGGAGTGACACCGGGTGCGGGCACCACGTTTTCAATTGCTGGTACCACAACTGCGCCGGCCACAGGGGCGCGATTAGCGAGACTACGCCCCGATAATCTTGTAGTTTGTTTACTACTTGGCACATTAGAGACGCGTCTGGCGGCGGAAACAGATAAATGGAACTCCACCTGTTCCAGTCTGTCACCAGTGCGTCTGGCCCGCCCGCCGGTGTTATCGTCCGGCGGGTGAGGTACAGTTGGAGTTTGTGAGTCTCCTCTGACGCAAACAAATCCACTTGTGGATGGTAAGGCTCTGCAATCATTTGGTCGAAAATGGTTTGCTTGAGCGCCCATTCTACTGTTGTGCTCTGTCTCCGAGACAGAGCGTCCGCCCAGACGTTTGCTACGCCTGGGAGATAAGATGCGTGAAGATGAATGTCCAGCCTGTTGGCTAGAATAAAAATCTTTTCTGACACGTTTAGCAACTTGCAAGATCTCGTTGACCCCTGTTTCTGAATACAGTGAACCGCATTCAGATTGTCCATTCTGAAGGCCACCGACTTGCCCCGTAAAGTAGAGCCGTGAGCCTGAAGGAAATATAAGGGGACTAGTAATTCTTTGACATTGATGTGGGAGATTTCTAAATGGGACCAAAGCCCTTGACCCTGGTGCCCTTGGTTTGACTGAAAGCCCCAACCTATCGTTCCTGACGCATCCGTGTCTACCCATACCGTCGGTGGAGGAGAGGTCCATGACATTACTGAGTGCAACGTTTCCCTCTTCGCCCAGACCGCTAGTAAGTTGTGGATTAATTTTGGTATGGGCCATAATTTTTCCGCCGGCAACAGTGGAAAATATTTGTTGCCTTCCAATATTAAACGTTTGACTTTCAACCGGCCCAACTGTACAGTTAGTTGAATCCAGTTGAGAGAGCCGACCAGAGACTCCCAGATTCTCCGTGTCGTAGTCAGACTGTGAAGGAACAGAAACAATTTCCTGCGAAATCTGTTTCGATTGTCCACACTCTGACTCAGAGTGAGAGTAGCTGTGTCCCAAACCAGCCCTATCCACTGAACTACTCGTGAGGGAACAAGGTTTGACTTTACCAGGTTTACCTTGAACCCTAGAGATTTGACATGATTTAATGTTATGTTGACATGATTGACGCATAATTGTTCCGTCTCTGCCACCACTAGCCAGTCTTCTAGATACCACAAAATTCTGATCCCTCGTTCTAACAAGGGCATCAGGGCTTGCCGGACTAATTTCGTGAATAAGCGAGGTGACAGGTTCAATACAAACGGCATCCTCTGAAAGACATAAGTCTGATTCATTATTCGTAAGGCCAAAAACCTTTGAAATCTTTTGTTTACCGAGACGTGCCAATACGCGTCTGTCAGGTCTAAAGAGCACATCCACCCTCCCGGCGGAAGTGTTAGCCTGATCTGATTCACTGTCAACATCCTGAATGATACGTTGTGAATGTGGAGGTTCAGATGACAGGTCTACAACCGGTCTCATCTGAACACTGTCCCTTTTTGGCACTAGAAATAGTTTGGATGTAAAGACGGGGTAATTTTGAGGGACCGGGATGATGACATTCTTGGCGATCATTTCTCGGATCAGTGACTCCACCTCTAATGAAACTAAATTTGCCTTTGTCGGCTGACGTAAACGAGGTCGCCGGAGCCACTGCCAGGTGATGCCTTTGCGTGCCACTATCCTCGCCCAAGTATTTAATGGCCATGCGTGGTGACACGTCCGGAACGACCCAGTTAGCAGACAAGGGTTCGCCGGCTGTACTACCCTCCGATCCACCCGCCGAGAGACCGGCCCTGGGAGTGAGAGAGACTTTAGTTTTTTTATGGTGGTGGTGGTGGTGTTGGATGCTTAGCCGACTGGCCGGCGTTGGCAGAAGACGGGCCCTGGCCCGGTCTGTTATACCTCTGTCCTTTATGACCTGTAAACTTTCCTTGTTTATACCTGTACTTACCTTGGGGGGAAGAGGTCTTAGGTGGATGAAAGGGCTTTGACCTTATATATATTGTTTGAATGACCATTCTACCTGGGTGCTCCGTCTCCGAGACAGAGCATCCGCCCACAGGTTGGCTGACCCGGGCAGGTAGGTGGAATGCAGTGTAACGTTGTAACGATCTGCAGGAAAAAACAGTTCCTCCACCAGACCCTGAAGCACCGAGGATCTGGAGGAGCCCTGTCTCAGTATGCAATGAACTGCAGTCATGTAGTCCATCCGGAAGGCCAACGACCTGCCGGGAAGGGCTATCCCATGACCCCGCAGGAACAACAACGGGACCAACAGTTTAAAGACGTGTAAGTGTAAGGGAGTGAGACCTGACCACTTGCCTTGGTGTTGGTGACCCATGTTGTACTGGGAGCCCCATCCCACCCCGCACGACGCATCGGTGTCAATCCAGATGGTCGGCGGGGGCGAAGTCCAAGGCACAGCTCTCGCGAGCTTGCCCCGAACAACCTAGTGTGTCAAAAGCAAATGGAACGAGCACGGAATCGGACAAAGCCGACGTGGAGGCAACAGTGGGAATGCTTTGTCGCCCAGTTGAATCAGGCGTGTTGATCCCGAACCTCCCTAGGGGAATGGGTAGACACGCCCAATGGAGCGACCCGATCAACGAGTCCCAGAGTTACCCGGCAATGGAAACCGAGTGCAACGCAGCGGAAAGTTTCCTTCGAATCTGCGAGGCGGTCACCCGACTCTGTCCGACGGTCGCGCTCGCCATGGCCCAGTCCAGGCCTACCCACGTCACGGCTCGTGACGGGGTGAGGCACGACGTGGGAACGTTTATCTGGAAACCTAAACTCGTGACTTGGTGGATGACAAGGAGAGTGTGTTGTGCACATTGAGTGGGAGAGTCTGCGGAGATGAGCTAATCGTCCAAGTAAAACAGGAGCTGAATCCCCTGATGGAGCAGGGGAGTCAGAGCCTACTGGCCGAGTTACGTAAAGACTCGTGGTGCGATATGGAGACCGAAGGGCAGCCTGTCGAACGTGAACACCCGTGCGTGCAGCCGGAGCGCCAGATAGCACTGAAACCGAGGTGCAAGCGGCACATGCCAAGAGGCGTCCGTGAAATCCAGGGACACCACCCAGCAGCCGGGACGGAGCGCCAACCGCACGGACTGAGGGTGAGCATCCGAAAGCGGTCATTCACGATATGGAAATTGATGCACGACAGGTCGACCACCGGTCTCATCGCATCGCAATCCTTCTGCGGGACCAGAAACGCTGAGCCAGCATAGTCGGCAGTCTGGCTGCGGCGAGACTGACCACCACGGGCACCCCCTCCCCCGTAGCGACCGCGTCCTTAAAACCTGCGCGGAGGATCCTGCGCAGGGCGGCGATGCACCTGCCTCAGGTCGGTATGCCGCGAGGACGCCGCAATGGCGAGCGGACGAGATGGGCGAAGAGACGAGCGGCGGACATAAGGGTGCATTACCCGTCCCCTACCCCTTGGCGTCGCCCATCGATGGCACCTCGCCAAGGCCGGCGTCCCCTCGGCAGACCGGCCTTCCTCCCACAACCCTGGGAGGAAGCGGCTGCGGGAGGCCGCGACGCCCCAGAAACACGGGGTGCGAAGAGACCCGCAGTCGCAAAGAGGTAAGTGTCATGCCACGCACCATCCGAGAAGAGAGACTCAGTTACGAGCTCAGAGAGGAGCAGCGTCGTCGTGATCTCCGCGGGCGTCGGCTTACAGAAGGCCACCCTCAGGGATGGCCGACATGGAGCAGCCTCATGGACGGCACCCGGAAGGTCACCCACTGAGGTCAGGGCGAGCAGCAGCTGCACGCGCCGCAAGGTCTCCCAACCCTTCTGGAGGTCACCAGCAGGCTCGGCGTCAAGAAGCCGGAGGTAAATCCCTGCCATGTGGAACAGCAGGAGGAGGGTGGAGAGCAAGCGAGCGGCGCGTTGCCGGAGCTGGTGATCCTGATCGAGGGCACCCTTCTCCGATGGCACGAAGAAAGACTCGGGCAACCGGTCGAACACAATGTTAGGGGCATGCAGCCACGACCAATATGTGGGAGAGACCCCGGACGATGACAGGACAAGCCCAGACACAAAAGTGTAGTCAGGCGGTGGGAGAGAAACAAAGCCCCAGCAGACCTGACGCTAAAACCAACCCCCTCTGTCAGCCACCGATCCCAAGGCCAGTCCTCAAGGATGGTGAGCTCGATCATGACGTTTCCTTCAGCAGCGCGAGCACTCTTCACCAGAGGAAGACCGGCAAGGGCTGACAGAGCGGGAACATCAGCGAAGATGTCGTGGCGAATGTAGTCCGACCAGAAACGTGGAGACCCAGAGGGAGATACCCTAGGACGGTATGAAAAAAACTGCAAATCCGACCTACTGGGACGAGGCCGGAGATCCACGAGGCCGTCCAGAGACAGTGTCCGGAAGAGACCCGGAGCACGAAACCGTATATCCCAATTCTCAGCAACCGGCCGTTCTCCCCCCCCCCCCCCCCCCCGTGCATGAGTGGCGGCACGTTCCGGGTGAGTAGCCACCACAGTCAGCCAAGACGCAGGCTCTCCATACAAAGAAGGGAGGACACGGTTGGGAATCTTAAACTTAGACAGTGGGGGAACACTAACGGGCTGGCTAACCATCCCCAGCCCACTCCCAGGCAGCACGACGAAAAATGGCGAAGGAGCCGGAGAGGGGGCTGGCACAGGCAAAGCTGCGGCCGCCACCACAGGGGTTGTCGGGCCAGGAGGCAGTCGACCGTAGTAAAGGGGAAAGGCCAAGAAAACCTTCAGCTATCTACATCCAAGCGTCCCAACCGAAGTGTCGAGCAGCACAGCTGACGTGGGAGCGTCTGTGGGAAAAGAGAAGAGAGGCAAAGCATAGGCCCGACCTAGAGTAGGATAGAACCCACGCTAGGGCGGAAACGGGCCCCGGGAGGCCCTAACCCAGATGCCAGAGGCTCGGAAGAGAGCGGGCCAGTAAGAGAAGGTGTCTAGGCAGAGGACCGACCAGGAGCGGGAGTCATCCACGCACCAGGGCGGAGCGAGCTGAGTGCAGCCCGGCCTAGAAACCCGCGGAACCGGTGAGGGAGGAAGGAAAAAACCTCTCAAGGTACTGGAGAGCACAATGTAGGGTAAGAGTCCAATATTTCAATAAATGCTGGTGTTCCCCAGGGATCAGTTTTGGCCCCAATTCTGTTCCTCATTCATATCAATGATCTCATATCTACCACTCATAATCCAATACATTCCTACGCAGATGACTCAACACTCCACAGTTCCTTCACATTTACCAATTCTTTCACCCAACCCATACTTATAAATTCAAAAATAAACACTGCAATTTCTCTGAACCAGGACCTTTCTAGAATTAATGGATGGGGACAAAAGAATCTAGTTTCCTTTAATGCACAGAAAACCAAATACATTCAATTTTCTAACCGACAGAATCTCACTGACTCCCATATATTTTTTAATGATGTAAATATTCCCACTTCCCCTAGTATTGACATTCTCGGTGTAACATTAACTACTAACTTGAGCTGGACACATTATGTTAGAAGCATTGCTAAGAATGCCTCTAAAAAACTGGGATTTCTGTACAGAGTTCGAGAATTCTTCACTGACGAGCAGTTGGCCGTGATATATAAAAGTCATGTGCGTTCTCAGATGGATTACTGTTCACCTCTGTGGGGTGGAAGTGGAGTGGTTGCATTGAGGCAGTTGGACAAAATTCAAAATAAAGCTATTAGATTAATCAATAACCCTGCAATCACACAGGACCTTCCTACATTATCCATACGAAGAAACGTTGCATCCCTTGCATTATTCTACAGATATTTTCACAGCAATTGTTCCGAGGAACTTGCTTCAATTGTGCCGCCTCTCCACATCTTTCCCCGTAGAACTAGGGCAGCTGAGAGCGCCCATGAATTTACACTTTCTCCTCCACAATGCAGAACTTCTGCTTATCAGAATTCATTTATCCCCAGAGCTACTACTCTTTGGAATTCACTTCCCTCGAATTGCTTTCCACAAACTTACAATCTACAAATATTTAAATCCAGTTGTTACAAACATTTTATGAATGGAGGATGCCTTTAGGCACATGGACCTTTTTGTTTTATCTGTGTTTTTCCTTCCTCCGTTCATTGTCTCTTAAAAAAAATATATATATATAGGTGAAGACAGCGTTTCAGGAACTCAAGGTAGTGGCGAGTCCAATGTAGGGTAAGACGGAGGCCCAGGAGCCGGAATCAGACTAAAACTGGTGCCCCCAAGATGGGTTAGAAAAAACGTAGACAGGCAAGCAAGTGCAAGCCTAGGAGGCAACAGTGCCTGACATCCAAAATGCCCCCTCCCCCCCAAAAGTTAGGCTAAGCGAAAAGTCGGCCTAGCCTAAAGAGTGGCAGGGAAAAAGAAGCGTTATGTCGGAACGTAGAGCTCACCGCAAAACCGCGGTTTTGCAGGAATGTTAGCCCGACCAGTATGGCGGACGGCAGAGAGCGGCCAAACAATCAGAGAATCACCGAAGCCCGCATGTGCGGGGATCCAGAGGGAGACGGCAGACGAACCTGAGAAGGAACGCTGACACTGTTGCCAACCCAAAAAATACCAAGAAGATGGTTTCACATTTCGGAGATTTCGCAGGAGCCGTGCATGACATGCCAGACCGAAGTGGCAACAGTGTGAAGAGTGAGCAACAGCCCCCCATCGACGAAGGCTAGGCCACGGACGCCCCCCGCCAACAGACGGAAGAGCGACCCACTAACGGAGGTAACCAGGGCTCATCACTAGGCCTGTATGGGCGAGGAAGAGACCCCAATAGGGAAGGGAACCCTATGAGGAGGCTAAATGAAAGCGAAAGAAGAGGACTGTGCCCCCCATTCACACATTAAGGTAGCCTAACCTAGCAAAACTCTGATAGTGTGACAGCACTTCGCGAAACGAGTACCCCCCCCCCCAATGTAAACCCCAAGCAGGGGAACAAATAAGGCGACAGCACCTGTAGGCCTTAGGCGGAGGCGAGGGAGGCACAGGAGAGCATCCAAAGTGGGGCGGATCACAGCCTGGGAAACAGGGGAGAAGAGTATGAAACACCAGAACCGATGCAGCAACAGGCATGGACAAGTAGCAACGCACTCGTCAACCCAAACCCAGAGAGGAGCGGACCATCAAGGTACCCTCCGGTCGGGGGCGGGACAACAGGAACAGCCAAAAAAGCGTGAAACACACGCCGCCGTAGGGCGGTGTAAACACGCCCTGGAGCAGTCCCAAGACGCTCCAGAGCGGGCCACAGCCACCAGAACCTTACCAAAGCACCTCAGAGACAAGGAGGACCGACCCAGAGCGGGGGAAGAACCCGCGCCCTAGGGCGGGTGAAGACACCAAGAAGAGAGGGAGCCGAAAAATCAAACTAACCGACCTGGAGCGTGAAAAACCAGCGCTCCAGGGCGGAGCGGTCACGCTTGAGCGGGAGGACGATATAGCGGTCACACGCCCTCAAAGCATTAACCACCAGAACTGATGCATCAACAGGCATGGACAAGGAACAATGCACTCCCCAACCCAAACCCAGAGAGGAGCGGACCATCAAGGTACCCTCCGGTCGGGGGCGGGACAACAGGACAGCCAAAAAAGCGTGAAACACACGCCGCCGTAGGGCGGGGCAAACACGCCCTGGAGCGGTCCCAAGACGCTCCAGAGCGGGCCACAGCCACCAGAAATGTACCAAAGCCCCTCAGAGACAAGTAGGACCGACCCAGAGCGGGGAAAGAACCCACGCTCAAGGGCGGGGGAAGACACCATGAAGAGAGGGAGCCGAAAAACCAAACAAACCGACCTGGAGCGTGAAAAACCAGCGCTCCAGGGCGGGGTGGTCACGCTTGAGCGGTAGGATGATATAGCGGCCCCACGCTCGGTCCAGAGCGGCACCAAAAAAGAAGACAGCGCCGAAGCGACAGACGCACGCCTGGGAGCGGGAATACCGACGCTCCAGGGCGGAGCGGCGACCTCTATTAATAGTCTGAGGGCCAGGGTAAGTGAAAGAAGACAGGTGAGAAGCGCCAGACGCTCGCCCTGGAGCGGAAGTACCGACGCTCCAGGGCGTAGCGGCGAGCCAGGTCCAAGTGAGAGAGGACCGAAGCATCACTCACCGACGACACTTAACCCAGTGAGACCCAGCGTCGCACGTGATGCGTCGGCAGTGTTTGATCACCAACTCCCAGAGACGCATCACGTGTGTCCGACATATTAAAATCAGTTACGTGGCTCGTAAGGTAGGAAATGGCGGGAGAATAGGATGGGGAGGTACCGTAGTGTGTGTGGGAGCCGGGCCGGTAGGTGTGAGCGGGCCAAGACAGCCGTGCGGCTGGTGGTGGTGGGCTTAGTGGGGATACTTTACACCCTTAGTTCACCGCCACTTTGAACCTTCATTACTCCGGTCGTATGGGAGCTAGAGGCTTGAGATTTATGTGAGACACTCCTTAGGATGTATGCCGTACAATGCCATACTCAGTTTTCACCCTAGTGCTCCCGGGCGGGTGGTCATGCGGGGGAGACGAACTTTCGACCCCCCCCCCCTGCCCCTTAAATGACCGAGGTTATTTTTTTTTATTTTTTTATTAATTTCTCACCATTCTCTTCCATTTTGGCTCAACAAATTTTTTGGAGGCTCCCACCCCCAAAAAAAAATATCCGAGGTGATTTTTTTTTTTTTAATTTCTCATCCTTGTCTTCCATTTTAGCAAAAAAAAAAAAAAAAAGTGAAAATAGCTTGGGACTGGGGTGAACAAAATATTATAATTAGCCGGGGCTCAACGGGTTAAGGACATATAAAGAATGTGTTCGTCTGCTAAACATAGGCCCCCCAGGGACTCAGAAAAGGAACGCCAACCAAAGACCGACCTGGCGTGGGACGTGACCCACGAACAGGGAGGAGCAGAGGAAGACATATCCTAATCACAAGGCCCTAAGGTGGCAAAATCAAGGTAAATAGCAGAACACAAATTTGGGGTTCTGGAAAGCCAGTGGTAGTCAGATAACTGGTGCGAACCCCACAAAATATAATAAGGGTGGTCAAGGGACATCCCCAGGGGTTGCAACAGAATCGAACGACAAAATGCCCCCTGTAGGCTAGGCTACCCACAAAAAGTTAGCCTAATTGGCAATAGGTGATTAGGAATAAAGAAAAAGAAGGACGCCACTAGCAACCGCACACCAAAAGAGGTGCGAGTGCGACATTAAACGACCAATCATGGGGCAAGTGATATCCCGGGTCGGCGCCCCCCACCATAACATCACCCGAAAAACCGAAGTTAGCCTAGCCACCGAAAAAAAACTTGTGTAAGTCAGAACTAAGGAAGTGACAAGAAGCCCTAAATGAATAGAACCTATCAAAACCTAAACTAAAGTCACCACGAGGCTAAAAGCAAAAGAAGGCAAAGGCCTTATAAACATTAGCGGTGTCCAATGACACGCATGTGCAGAGGGCTGAAAACATTGGAGACCTCCACTTTCAACGCTACCACTCGAATTAAACACCTGAGTGCCCATTTTACGTTGTGCCTACAACACGGATCATCTATCTAGAATTCCAGGCGCCAAATAAAGGCCCAAAACTCACCAAAAGGTGACGAAGATAGGAGTGGAAGGCACCAAAATACGGAACACCAGAAACACGTGTGCACCCGAGGGGTAGCGCGAAAGAGATGCCCTTTAATCCGGAACGGGTTAGAAGGTACGCCCCTGACAGCGGCGTGAATAGCCAGATGGAATGGCCTAGTCGACAACTTTTTCTTTTCTTTCTCGTTTCTCTTTTCAATTTTCTATTAAAAAGACCTCAAAAGTATGTACAACGTACCTAGTAGAGAGAGTAAGGTGCTACTCTAGATGTTGTCGATTTAATTCGCGCTATGTGTATACGATAATTGCCGCTCTAGAGCGAAGCAGATTACATCGTCATAGTATAAGCTCTACGTTGGAACGTAGAGGCTACTACTAAATACGCGGTTTTATATTACATTATACCACCAACATCATATATGACATAACATAGAATACATTAAGCATCAATGAGAACTGATTTGGACCTGTTACTGACCTATTTGTGTGGATAGATGTGTTAACGTTCGGTAGATATCCCCGCCGCTGTACTCCCTCCCCGCCCTGTCCCGGCCTCAACCCCGACCTCGTTACTGTGATGAAGTTGATAAGCCTTGTGCTACAGCTCGCATATCGGCCCCTCCAGGTTCTCCAACATGTTCATCGTCCTCATCGAAACCAGAGAACACAGAAATATTGTCCATCTTATCATTATCATCATCAGACTGGTTGTCACTGTTGGGGGTGCTCCCTCCCTCCCCCTCTCTTTATTATGGTTCAATAGACCAGAAAGTAGAGAAAAAGTTATAACCCTATTGATAATGCAAAACTATTGAACACACTTAAAATTGTATGTTATTTGGTCTCTATATAATCTGTGAATAATTTCCGATATGGTGGAATTAAAGATTTTTTTTTTCCACTAACTCATAATCAGAAAAAATTACACAATCTATCTATCTATCTATCTATTGCCTGACGCCGTGATCCCCGAAGGGGTGGCCACGAACGAACCGCCCCCATGCACCTCTGTCCCCAGTCAGTCGACGCCCCTCCCCCCAACCAGCACCGCCTTCGTTCATGTACTTCCTCACTCCATCCTTCCACCTCATATTCGGTCTACCTCTCCCCCTCTGTCCCTCCACCTCGCTCTCGTACACCCTCTTAGTCATTCTCTCGCTTTCCATACGTTCCATATGGCCGAACCATCTCAAGTTGTTCCTTTTCACACTTTCCAGCACATCTACCTCCACACCACCTCCTTCTTACTTCCTCATTAGTCTGTCTATCCCTCCATGTAACTCCGCACGCACTCCTTAAGTAATTCATTTCCACTGCTCTCACTCTTGGTCTGAGTCTCTCAACCAACGTCCATGCTTCGCTTCCGTAAGTCAGTGTCGGGATTACCACACTGTCATGCAAGGACTTCTTCACTTCCATACTGACCACCCTATTTCTTGTTACTGCTTTTAGCGTTCCTACAACCCTCTTCCCCTGTTGTACCCTCTCCCGCACCTCTTCATCCATAGTCCCATCTTTACTCAACACACTGCCCAGATACTTAAAAGAGTTGACGATCTCCATAGCCTGACCGTTCAGCTTCACCTCACACTCTGTGACTTCACCCCTTTCGAAGACCATAACCTTGCTTCCCCGTATTTACCTTCAAATT
Source organism: Paralithodes platypus (assembly GCA_032716605.1). NCBI lineage: Eukaryota > Metazoa > Arthropoda > Malacostraca > Decapoda > Lithodidae > Paralithodes > Paralithodes platypus. Next base: position 333,447 of record CM064572.1, on the reverse strand, counting down.
CCGTTTTTCGCACACTGTTCCAAACTCATTTACCAGACCCTGCAACTCCCATTCATTATCACTCATCAGAACTGTATCATCCGCAAACAGCAGTATAGGTAGCTTCCACTCAATTCCCTCCCTTTTCAGCGATACACCAACATTCACTGCTCTTGATAGTATTTCTTTCATGACTCCATCCATATATACAGTAAACAACCACGGGGACATCACACCCCTGTTTCAAACCAACATTCAGGTCAAAGAACTCGCTCTGCTCACTCTCCACACGTACTGCCGCCTTTGCACCCTCATACATGCTCTTCACTGCTTTCAGCAACTTGCCCTCTACTCCGTATATTCTAAGTACTTTCCACAAACCTTCTCTATCCACTCTGTCATAGGCCTTCTCCAAGTCCATAAAGGCAACATACACCTTTTGTTTCTTCTCCAGATACTTCTCCACAACACAATTCAGGGTAAAAATCTGATCTACACATCCTCTTCCCTTCCTAAAACCTCCCTGCTCGTCGCCTATCCATTTCTCCGTTCTCACTCTCACTCTCTCAATCACTACCCTACTGTATACCTTCCCTACTACGCTTAGAAGACATATTCCTCGGTGGTTACCACACACTCCTCTATTACACAAATGTCAATTAAAAACATGTTACAATATTTAGTAATGGTTCTCTCCGTCAATGACGTGAGAGCCTTATATATATAAGGGCTCCCCGGAGACCCCCGTGAGGGTCCCGGAGAAAGCATAACGCGACCCAAATATATAAAAAGTACATCCTAGGGTGAAACCCTTTACTTAGTTCCTAGGGAACGTCATTAAAAAAGGTAACCATTAGAAAAAGAAAGATTTTTTTTATGAGTAAAGATTAGAAACTATGAATGTTGTCTTACTAAATCAACTAGTGCGCCGTTATACAGTCCTTCCCTTGCACGCGTCCCCCAGCTGGTCACGCTGGGTTTATACGTCCTTCTTGTGGTCGCGTCCCGTGCGACAGGTTGGACTAAATTTGTGCTCTCTGGAGGTGCTACTTTTCATCTTTAGACGTTTCCTGCTGCCTCTTCTGGGAAGTATATGTTACTATTATAGTAAGGAGGCGTCATAGATATGTACAGTATGTATATTGAACATTTCCAGAGAGCTGCCGACTTCCACGGGACGCGCCACATGCTATGACCATTATTATTATATGAATATTATTTTTATTTTCTGTACAGTGTTTCTATCTTTTTCCTCTTTATATTATTACATTATGTTATGTAAGTCAGGTTAGTTAGAATGCCTCTATTTCAGTTTTTAGGCTTCGTTAGTTTAGCTAGCGGACGCCAGTTTTAGGGATAGGCTAGGCCTTTGCCTTTTTTCCATCAATGCTTTTATAAGCTCCGAAATTCAATATTCTTAATTCTAACTAGCCTATCCATTCTTTAAAAAAAATCAATTAATCGTTGATGCTATTCATTTCAACTTTTCTTGCTGATAGCCTAACTTTTTCTCTGAACGTTCAACGTCGCGCTTCGATAAAATTGTTTAATGGCGATCTAGCGGCTATCACATTTTCTTTTATTTCTTATCGAAAATTCCTGATGCTTCGAATTTCATCCTTTTGATGTTTTCGTGACATTGAGCGTTTCTCTTTACATTTAATGAGGTTTTTACGAAATATTTTCCTTTTGCACTGTATATAAACAATTTGTTAGACTTTTATGTCATACGTCTTCATAGTCTATGTACCTTCCAGGTTTTCTGTCTTGTTGGAGAGCGGATAAATGTTATTCTTTTATGATACTTTTGCCTGTGATTATTTTTGATACTTGCCACCGTAGCCTCCCTTTTCAAAAAATATGATTTTAAGCTACGAACCAACCTTCAGTTGGGCCCCTTTTTAGAGTCTCACTCCGGTCCTTTTTAGGTCGGTTAATAATAATAATAATAATAATATTAATTCTTTATTCCAGACACATAAGATAGATACAGTATAAATACAGTACGACCTAATGGTCCATATCACATACACTTCTCGTCAGAGCACAGATAATAATTATACACAAAGATATATTAATAAAGACACAATAAAATAAAAAATACAGTAGGCCTATTTACAGAATAGAGCACATATCACATTTTGTCACAATATAACACAGATAGGCTAACTAAGGCTATTGCTCAATGTTGGTTAACACCTATTGCACAGATCATTGCTCATAGTTCAATTAGACCTATATATTACATTACAGTACATACTATGTGTGCAGCAGCTTCTGCCAGTGAGATATAATACGGGATTCATAGATATGATCACTAGACCAAAGAGCTACAATCAGCGTGTTACTGGAGGATTGCAGTCGCTGCGAAAAGCTGTACACCAGAGACTGGTGTTAGTGTTAGTGTTAGACTGGGCTTAATTATATCTCCGGTCACTAGGAGATCCCCGTGTACTATTGAAGTCCGGGGGGTAGCAGAGTATAGGCGGAGGTTGGGGGCCTCATTTGTATATCTTTTATTTGTGCCTACTCTGCCGGAGTTCTCTAGTTTATATCTATGAGGCTCCGGGTATTTTTACCTACCATTTTGCTTTTACTACAAGGTGCTTTTGTCATACACCTCACCCCTTTCTTCCACTCAGATTTTTTTCCGGTGGTACACTGTCATAGCCTTATATCCGGGGCTCCAGAGTTAAGAACCTGTTCCCTCACCAGTTTTTATTAACTCCGGTTCACAAACACCGAGTGCTACAATAGCTCCGAGTTCATTTATGTCAAAATTCATATTTTACTCCGGTTCACTACAGACAGTATCTCCGAGTACTCTAACCCTTAAAGAGAATACATACTCCGGTTTCCATATACCGAGTTGTATATGGTGAGTTATCTGCTCAACAGGTGGCGTTGTGTGTACTCACCTAATTGTACTCACCTAATTGTAGTATACAGGATTTGAGCCTAAGCTCGTGTTGTCCTGTCTCTCTCTCTACATTTATCCAATTTTGCTTTAAAAGTTTGGATATTTCTTGCTCCCACCACCTCCCCATCCAACTTATTCCAACACTCAATGCTTCTATACGGGAAGCTGAACTTTCTTACATCAGACTTACATATAACTTTCCTCAACTTACAATCATGACCCCTGGTTCTTCCCTCGTCCCTCACCACAAAATCTCCCTTGTCGATCTTCTCAAAACCTTTCACACACTTAAACATCATGATCATGTCACCTCTCTCTCTCCTCTCCCTCAGCGTTGGCAGCTTTAGCCTCTCCAATCTCTCCTCATAAGGCAGGTCTCTAAGGCTAGCTATCATCTTAGTGGCAACTCTCTGAACTCTTTCCAGTTTTTTATTATGTTTTATAAGGTGTGGAGACCACACCACTGCTGCATACTCCAGTCTTGGTCGTATTATTGTCCCTATTATTTTTGCTAACATCTCTTCATCTAAATAATTCAGAGCTATTCTCATGTTAGTCAACACTGCATAGGTTTCACCAGTTATTTTATTTATATGCTGTTCAGGTGACAAGCTGTCAGCCACAACTACCCCTAGGTCTTTTGCTTTCACAGCTTTACTAATTATTTCATCTCCTATTTTATATCCCCAAGAAGGTCTATATTTACTTTTTCCCATCTCAAGAACCTGACACTTACTCGTGTTGAATTCCATTTTCCAAGTTTGACTCCACTCATATAACTTATCTAGGTCTCTCTGTAATTCTTCACAACTACTCCTACTTGTAATATGCTTCATTAATTTTGCATCATCAGCAAACATAGATATATATGAGCCTATTCCCACTTGAAGGTCGTTGATGAAAACCAAAAACATGATTGGGGCCAACACCGATCCTTGAGGCACTCCGCTTTTTACCCTTTTCCACGAGGAGAACTTTCCTTTTATTACTGTTCGCATTTCCCTCCCAATTAAATAGTTTTCCATCCACTTTAATAATACTCCCTCAACCCGCCCCACAGTCCTGAGCTTCCACAACAATCTCTTATGAGGCACCTTATCAAATGCACACTCAAATTACATCAAATTACACACTTGTGTGTAAGTGTGAGAGTCCGAGTGTAGGGGGTGAGACAGTGAAGCACGGGAACGAGGTGGCTTCAGAGATGGGTTCGTTTCGGGCCATGAGTGAGCACCGTGCCTCATGTGAAGGCAAGATGGCAGGTGCTCGTTGTACTCTACGTGCTTCACATGTCTCACTCCCTAGACTGGAACAAGACCTCACGGGCTTCACTGTTCATTGTAAAGCGGTGAATGTTAAGGCTCTCAGCCTATGCCCGAGAGGAAGTCAGGTGGAATATAGAAAAAAAAAAAAAAAAAAAAAAACCACTCTAACTCCGGGTATTCAACAAAAGCGTCTTAACTCCGGTTCTCAAACACCGAGTTCTATCAACATATCTCCGAGTATCCCTTAGCGAGAACATATCTCCGGTTCCTATATAACTTCTAACTCCGGGTATACAACAATAGTGACTTCACTCCGAGTCCCAGAAAACTCTGAGTAATCTAATATTGTCAATTAACTCCGGTTCCCAGACACCGAGTTCTGTCAACCAACTCCGGGTATTCAAACAATATTAACTTATTTCCGGTTCCAGACACCGAGTTATACCAATAGGCCTACCGAGTCCTACTAGCACACTCCAAGTAGGCCTATTCAATTATTATTCAAGTTGGCAGTCCTAGATGACGAAGTTCAAATTGGTAATTAATAGAATCACCTTCAAGAACTTTTTACAATACTTGTATATGCTTAGCATAGTACTAGAGATAACTCAATTTTAACAAAGTCCCGAGTAAAACTTCATTCACTCAGTATTACTGATAATGTTTATACTCATTCAGAGTGGGACAAAAGGTGCACTAAACTTTCCAATCCTAAATTATGGTACAAGGTTGTAGGATTATTCCTACCCTTTATTAAGAACAGTATTTCAATACCATAGTTACCCTGTTCATTCATGCATAGCCATATAGGTTAGGAGGATTAATAATTTAGCCGTCCGGCTGGCTTAGTTGATAGCGTGCCTGATAACCATCTGGCAGGTCTCGCGTTTCAATCCCCTCTCAGATTGAAAAGTTTTCAGGGATATAGCCGGCAGTTACCATCTCCCCACGAGCACGGGGGATGGGTAATAGTCAATGGTAGACTAAAGAAAGCCAAGCGCTGGTGAATCCTCGAAGGAGGAGAACGGGCGCTATATAAGTAACCTGACGATTTTTATTGTTATTATAATTATTAACTTTTATTCCCAAACAAAGGCGGTACAAAATTAAGAGATATTATCTCTCTTTCCTTAGGCCAAGTATATACATGGACACGGTTAACCGGTTGGTTCTCATCCATTCGTTTTACACAGATATTACTGTTTTACCTACTATTAGTAGATAAAAAAAAAACATTGATTTACAAAGATTCCCACATTATCACTCCTTCAATAAAGGATACTATAATATTGTCGTTCACGTATAACTACTAGTAGTAAATCAATAATTTTGATTCACAAAGATTCCCAGGTTACCACTCCTCCAATAAGGATACTATGGTATAATCAGTATCATTCAAGGCTAACGCTTGACTACTCAACTCGACAATAAACATTTCATATTTTAGGCTCCGGACCAACTCTCGAGTTGGTCAAGGACCCCAATGGAAATACGCCTAACGGCCTTATTGGGCTATACTTAGTTGGAATTATGCAAAGCTGGTTCATGTCATATTTGTAACATACTATGTGGTACCAACTCGGTAAATTGCTAACTGAATAAATAATACTATTATTATTATTAATGATTCATTGAACCTCCCTCCGGTCCCACTTTGGGTCGGCGAGTGTCTGGGTCTGGGGCTCTTTTACATATCTTCGATCACTAGAAGACCACCACATTCTCTCTGAGTCAGGGTTTTAGCAGAGTAGGCTGAGAGAGGGACCCTCTTAGATATTTATAACATTGCCTGTTATTGCCTGTTCTCTGCTGGAGTTCCACAAGTCTCATACTAGAGTTCTCCAATTAGATATTTTTCTCTATCATTTATTACGGAATAGGTTTTGTTCACTCTATTTCCGTCCGAATCTTGAGTCCTCCATACCAGTCCGAGAAGACTATTAGGTACTTAGTAAATTTTACCCCCGCACCTATTAAACAACACAGAGTTATTCCGTCAGTCATTACCGAGTAATTTCTTTACCCCGAGTCCTCATACTACAAAGGACAACACTGGGAATTAATTTTCCGTCTAGTAATTCCCAAGTAATATTTTCCCCAAGTCCCCACTATAACAGAGGGCACTTCTTTAAGGTCTACTTAACCAGTATAGTAATGATTCATTAGCTTGTTTTCCTTACGCCTCAGCACAACATGCTAGAGTTCTGGGTGTCCTTAGCACCAACCATTCCTTTTAATAAATTGTTCGACTAGGGTCTGTTTTTAAAAACCTGACAGAACCGATGCAGTTAATTGTTATCTTACCTTTACACAACTGGTTGTTCCGGTCCCACTTTGGGTCGGCTAACACTTAGTCCGGAGCTCTAATAATGACACCTCCAGTCAGTAGGAGTTCCCCGCGTTCTCTATGAGTCCGGGTTGCAGAGGAAGGGAGTCTCTTAGATAACTATTCATTGCCTACTTCGCCGGAGTTCCACATTCACATACCAGAATTCTCCAGGTAGATAATTTATCTATCCTTTATTACAGAATAACTTTCACGGGGCTCAATCAACCATTTCCCCATACACCTCTTAATCACAGGGTTATTCTGGCAATTTGGCTGAGTCAGATCCTTGACTCCGTGTCCCCATAATTGACGAGGATATTTCTTAGGAACAAAAGGTTGGGGAAGGACTTTACACTCTCAGATAAACGACCCATAGGCGATTATCCAACCTTTTTGGTTTTATTATGTTCTCTCCACCAACATACTGTACTTTACTCCTAAACTAGGTTGTTGTTGTTGTTGTTGTTCCCCAAGCTTCCTGGCCGATCAGCCCCAAGGCCCCGAGCAAGGCCAAGGCCACAACCGAGCGCCCCCATACAACCCTCCCTGCCGACCACAACAAAGCCTGGGTGACCGAAGCCACTCCATGGCGGGGAGCTGAGGAGGGTGCGGAAATGCCCGGGAAACCAAAGCCCCACCCAGGGCCCTGTGCCCCTCAGCAATTATGAAGAGAAAGTTGAGGGGCAAAGGAAAAATGTGACGCTTTGGCTTCCAATCTTGGTAGAATGGGAGGTCAATCCACGGAAGAGACTTGAGATCTAGAAAATATATAAGTAAAAGGAACAGTCAGATTAAGCTATGGGTATGGCAGAGATCGCTCAGTTCTCACTCTGATAGACCAGCCCATCACCAATCCTAAACTTGGTTAATGAAATTAACAAACACATGTGGCAGTCCGGGGATTTGAACCTAGGCTGCTCACACTGAAAATCACCACACTTATGCATTGCACCACATAGACAATTTTACAAGACAACTCACTCACACTAATGAGGAGTAGCAGATCCTATTCATGACACATACTCTAGGGCAACATTATCACACATAAGAGAAGTCTATCTTTGCAAAACCCTTCGGACAATAGGAGAGGTCAGAACAGCCCTTTTCATGACGTCCAAAACACGTCAAGACCTCCGTATCTTTCTATCTAAAAAACTCTGCCCAAAGACATCAAGACTAGAATCTTGATCTCTCCATCTATTCTAACAGATTAACAACCACAAATACTTGGTCTGAAGTATCAGCACTACTTTTTATAACCGTCTCTAAGGTTCTCTCGTGTTAACTTTATTAGATTCAATTCTCAACGACGCTCAACAGGCCACAGTAGTCGGGACAGACTGGTTAATTCATCCCCAGACAACAAATTAGACAGACTCAGACACACCAACAACAGTCTGACCTTTCAAGAGCACATACCGGTTCAAGGACCTAACTTAGTTCATCTTAGCCTTGCATCACATTATATCGCAAGGCACAACCGATTCTTTCCAGGCCAGTTACACAGCATGACCGAAAGGACCTTGGTCCAGACATTTAATAAAGCATAGTCTGTTTTGGGACTGGGAGAGACGACCGTTCTTTCGTAAGTACGTATACAACGTCTCATACCAGTAAAGGTGCCAACACTCGTAAAAGCGATGCTTCAGTGAGGAATTCGAGTGAACATTCCTCCCACATCAAAAGTTTTCTGTCTCACTTAGTTCTAGTACCAAAACGAGATAGCCTACAGTTCAGACCAGTCATAGAATTATCAATCCTCAATAAGTTTATGGTAAACCACTTTTTCATGATGATAACAATACAACAAATATCACAGCCCTACGTCTGAATAGTAAAGTGGGAACCCTAGGTTTACCTCAGTTGGGAAACCCTATCACACAACATACAACATCAAATATTTGACTACTACAAGTATGCAAGACAGTACATACAAAAAACAATTCCAAACGGCTGTGGGAGTCGTTAGCCCTCTCACGAGCCTATGATGCAGAGGTTGCCAGATTAGCAATAAGAAATAAGAGTTCTCTCACTCTTATAATTACCTCTCCAAAATGAGTTTTCTGCCCACAGCTAACTCAAAGACAACTGCAGAGGTTAAAGTAACTAAACTAAAGGTTTCTAAATACCCCTGATGGTAACAAGGCTTTAAAGTATCCCCAATAGGCTCAAAATTGCGTCAAGGACGTGAGAGGGTTAATAGTGTCAAAATATTAGGTTCAGCTACCTGTTCCATTGGACAAACTTCGCCTGAATCCTTACATCAGGCTAGACAACAGAGTGTTACGTCCTGGGATATATAAACACTGGGCTCTTTCTATTGGACTAGGTATGCGGCAACAAGCAACAACGGAAAACGCTAGATCCAACCCTTATCTATAAACCCAGGCAACAAACCACCCTAAACCGTCAAGAGTAGGATCTGATGCTTAGGATCTGATGCTTAGCAAAGAAAGTACGTTACGGATTTAGAGAACTCTTAACTCATAAGCAGGAATAAATACTAGTGATAGGCCATACAGTGTATAATGGCATAGGTATAATTAAATAAAGGCAGCAACTTGCAACATAACCACATACAGGTGTGCTTCTCACTCTTAGTCAGGCAAGCCTGCTCGGACAGAGTCTCTAAGCCACACCCTGACTCACAATGCTCACAAAAACGGTAAACTGTGGCACAATAACAAGCATACAGAGATGATAAACCCTAGCTGTTAATCTGCCAGGCGGCAGAGGTCTAGCCGGAAGGATATAGGCTTCGGATACCCGGGCTGAGCCACCTGCTCTAGCCTAGGGACGTTCCCAGGTCTGTGTGCCAAATTACTCTAATTGAAAGGGTGCTCTCTTGAGAGACTCAGATCGCAAGTATCTGACTCTCTCCTGGCGACCCTAAAACAAAAGCAAGACGTGCTAGCGCAGTGCTGAGTGGACTAGGCAAGGGCCCTCACACAACACAACACTAGACACACAGGGACACAGACAAGAAAATGCCCCAGACTCCCACGGGTATCCTAGTAAAGTCGTGCGGGTCCACAGGACTCGCACCAGCAGACTTTACTTAAAGGATCGCAAAAAGCTCCCCTCCGGTCTAGCCCCTGCTAACCTGACACAAGAACACACTAGCAAGCATGAAACCACCAAATATGAGACAACAAAAAAGCTTCCTAGGTCTCATTAACAATTACATCTCTGCATAAGGCCCAAAATCCTATCTAATTATCTGAGAGCTCGTCGTTAATACAATAATAGATATAAGGTCTATCAAGGGGATGGGATTATTAAATAGATTGGTGAAGTAGTGGAAAGAAGGTATACAAAGTAAGAGAGAAAGTTTCTAAGTGGGGTTGAGAGGGATAGATATCAAGGGGGTCCAAAGGGTACGACAGTGAGGTGAGCTCTGAGTCTTGAATATGTCTGGACCCCACCCTAGGCATGCAAAATACATCCCATGCTTGGCAACACTCAACACAGTTGCCGGGTCAAAATCCTCTACCCCGTGCGTGAGTCGAAACTAAGCCTAACGTTGCGATCAAATGCGTATGGCAACGTTTTCAGGCTCGTCCCAAGCTGGCAAGCGAAGCAACGTCCCAAGCCGGTCTCTCTCTCCCGCTCGTCTCCTCCCGCCCTCACTAGACTTACATCTTATATATTATAATGAAATAATCAACTATCGAGAATAAAATATACTAAGATGCGTTGGTTAAGAATAAGGGCAGCTTCAAGCTGTGAAACAACATAAGAATATCCCAGACATTAGTTACGTTGTCGTAGGATATATACTAAGGAAAAGCCTGCCGGCCGGCTGCCGCCAGCCGGTTTCTAAACGGCTGGGCAGCCGACGCGCGTGCATGCCCGCACGTGGCTACTTTGCAGAAGCGTCACAAGAGCTTTTCCGAGTCAATCAACCTCATACCCTAATTACATTCCCTCAGCATTTTATCAGACTTCTAAGCTTCTGGATAAGACCTGAGACCCCTTCCCCGACAGCCCTCTAGTCAGAACCGCCACCATCAGTGGGGGTCGTCTTGGACACAGCGGGAGCCCCGAGCTGGAGTTACCAATCGTCAGACGTCGCCAGACACAAAGTCGCTAGACCTCTCTCAATCTCTATCACTTAAATACAAAGGAACTAGTTGTCCCTCGATTTTCCTGAAAAATCATGCCCTTGCACTCCAACACAGAGTACAATAATAGCCTTTCACATGGACAACACATCAGCCGTGTCCTGTATCAACAGGCAGGGCCCAACGAAATCTCACGCCCCTGAGATTGTCGGAGTTAATATGTTTCCTTACTCTTCATTACCATATCACAATTCAAGCAGTTTACCTACCAAGCAAGGCGAATCTGTAGGCGGACACCTTATCTCGGGAGAAGGGTACCCTAGTCGAATAGACAATCACTCAGACGGTATTCCACAACTTGATAAGGCCGTTCCATCCACAGGTAAATCTCGTTAATTCACACCAATCGACAAAATTCCTCCGGCTACTGACCTTCTGGCACGAGATCCAAGCGAGCGGAACAGATGCGTTCTCAGAGATTTGGAACAAGTGGTTATCGATATACCTCTTTCCTCCTCCGGACACACACGAATATCCAAAGTTTTGCAACATATCCGCTTAATTCAGGGTCAAGGGTGCCTTATAACGCCAGTCTGGTCAACACATGTGTAGTTCATTCATCTGTCTCTCGAATGTCCCATTCCAATACCATTTCCAATGTCTTGTTTCCACTTAGAGTGGATTAGCAACCTACAGACTGGTGTACATTTATCTTTATGGATATTTTCAAAGTCAAATGGCGGAGCTCTTATGATTAAGCTGTTCACGACAAATTAACCAAACGGTTTACGCCTTCCACTATTAAACAGTAGGAATTACATCAGAAACAATTTACCACGTAGACTGTAGAGTCTGTCCAACACATAGCTTCAGTCAGTTTATTTTTAAAGTACTTCAATTACTCTTTTGAAGACAAACAACTGTCAATTTACACACTATACAATCAATTCTCAGCCATTAAAGAATCGTTCTTTGATTCCACTGGCTTCCGACTTACCCATCAACAAGTTCAAAGGAATTTTTCTTACAACTTGGTTTTAGTTACGAAATATTTTCAAAACCAAATGGCTAAATTCTTATGACCAAGCCGTTCACAACAAATTAACCAAACAATTTACACCTTCCACAATTAGACAGTATGAGTCACATTGGAAACAATTTACAACGTGGATTGTAGAATCCAACCAACAAAGTGCCTCAGTAAGTTTAATTTTAAAGTACTTAAATTACCTTTTCGAAGACAAACACCTATCAGTTAACACACTTCGCAATCATCTCTTAGCCATTAAAGAACCATTCTATGACCTTACTGGCCTTAGACTTCCACCTAAGTATGAAGGAGGTTTTATTATGGCTTGTTTTAAAATTACGAACTCCAGCGAGACAGATTCTACCTCAGTGGTTTCTGGGCAAAGTGTTAAATCTATTAAGTACTAAACCTTACACGGTCAACCCCTCTTATGACAAGTTATTATCTAAATGTGTTTTCTTAATTTCGTTAGCAACAACACATAGAGTGTCCGAACTTGCGGCCATGGCTAGAGCTGCGAACTGCTTACAATTTAAAGATCTGAGTGCTGTTACCCTCACACCAACTCCTGATTTCATAGCCAAGAATGAAAGAGAAGATCATATATTCTCACCTTTTGATATAATGGCCCTCAAACAAAAGAATAAACATCAGGCACTAGGCCCAGTGTTGGCTTTGTATAAGTATGTACTGTACAACCAACTACACCCTTACACCCTTATCATTTATGGATCTCTTCACATGGCAAATCAAGGTTATCTAAACGACAGCTTGCTTCAATTCTAGTGGACGTTATCAAAACAGCCGTCCGTCAACAGTAACAAGGGCCCATGATATGAGAAAGTGGGCCACGACAGTCAGATTTCTTAACAATTACGCTATCCAAGACATTAAGCAAACAAGAGTCTGGTCATCTCACCACACATTTTTATCCAAATATCTTTCAGTTCATTTGAAGAGACCCACTGTGCCATGCATAGCCATGAGATTTAGGTATAAGCATAACTGATCTCTGTTTATTGCAATAATGACATGTTTTATGTTACAAGTACTGTACGTGTGAGGTTCACCAAGTACTGACGTACTTTTAGAAGTTTTGGACAAAACAGAGGGGGGGGGGGGAGTGTGTTCTGAACTGGAGAACCTCTCACAAGTGTTGTTCAATGTTAATATTAGTAAGATTGATAATCTCTAAGGGTTAATTTCTAATACAGGATATTAGATTAATAAATACACAATTTTTTTTTTTTTGGTGAGTTTAATAAGTATGAATAGATTTTCCTTTTTACAAATCATTCTAGTACTATAGTATGTACAATTCTTATGTGTTACAATATTTAGTGGTTCTTTTATTAAGTTTTACTGCATCCTTATCTTTATCTACCTTTCTATCGCTTCCTAAGCCTTACTTAGAAACCCTGCCTTTATACTTTACACTTTTTCTTAATTCTAGTTATTTAATTACAACAGTGCGAGCCGTTAGTTTTGGTTCTCTTCAGTCTTTGACGTTGAGCATGAGATGTCCCAACCACTGATCTTGGTATTCTTAGGTTCTCACATCATTGACGGAGAGAACCATTACTAAATTACGGGTTTGACAACCCGAAGGGAAGGAAGGAAAACTAACTATTTAGTAATGGTTCCGTAGTCAATGACGTAAAGCGGCCCTCCCTCCTCCCTCTTCCCATGCACATGCGCAACTTTGTACTATGAAGGACGTATAAACCCAGCGTGACCAGCTGGGGGACGCGTGCAAGGGAAGGACTGTATAACGGCACACTAGTTGATTTAGTAAGACAACATTCATAGTTTCTAATCTTTACTCATCAAAATTTTCTTTCTTTTTCTAATGGTTACCTTTTTTAATGACATTCCCTAGGAACTAAGTAAAGGGTTTCACCCTAGGATGTACTTTTTATATATTTGGGTCGTGTTATGCTTTCTCCAGGACCCTCACGGGGGTCTCCGGGATCCCTTATATACTGTATACAGTATAAGGCTCTCACGTCATTGACTACGGAACCATTACTAAATAGTTAGTTTTCCTTCCTTCCCTTCGGGTTCTCAAACCCGTAATTTCCCCATCATTTTGTGTAGACACACTTTCAAGGCGAAAATATACCGTGGGAAAAAAACAATAAATACTGTAGATAAAATGCAAATCTTCCGACACACGATCGAACCTCGACGCCGGCCTGTCTGGAGAAAGACGGGGGGAATATTTTTTTGTTGACTTTCTTATTTCTTGTTTATCTATGTGCTGGAAGGATATTATATTTTTCAATTCCATCGCATTAGAAATGATTCATAGATTACAAAAAGTCCAAATAAGACATAGTTATGTTAATGTATTCATAGTGTGCACGGGGTATAGTTCCGATTTCTCCACCAGACGGCGTGGGGCATCATTGGCCCTTCTCCCGCGTAAATAAACACGTTGAACTCTATGCAATTGAATCGGTTTCTACTTTATATGCTTGTAATGCCGTGTCTAACATGAACACTGGAAATTGAGTTATCGCCATACATTCTTAGTGTTCTGAAGGGGGAGGGTCCCTAGGGCCGGACTCATGGAATTCGATCCTAATGAAAAAATGTAAGGAAAACCTCTCAAAACCCCTGGCTATAATGTGGAGAAGGAGTCTAGACACTGGTGACATACCAGATAGCTTGAAAAACGCAATAATTGCCCCACTGCATAAAGGAGGGAGTAAAGCACTACCAAAAAACTACCGCCCGGTAGCTCTAACCTCTCACATCATTAAAGTTTTCGAGCGAGTCCTGCGAAGCAAAATTTCAACATTCATGGAGACAAATGAACTACACAACACCGGTCAACATGGGTTCAGAGCGGGAAGATCATGTCTCTCACAACTTTTGGAACACTATGACAAAATTCTTAAAGCGCTAGAAGAAAAGAAAAACGTGGATGTCATTTACACCGATTTTGCTAAGGCATTTGATAAATGTGACCATGGTATAATAGCCCACAAACTGAAAGCAAAAGGTATAACTGGGAAAATCGGACGGTGGATATACAATTTCCTCGTAAACCGAAAACAATCGGTAGCAGTAAACCAAGTCACTTCTGAGCCTTCGGATGTCAAAAGCTCAGTGCCCCAAGGAACAGTGCTAGCACCCCTTCTGTTCCTCATACTAATTTGCGACATAGATACCAACACCAGACACAGTACGGTGTCGTCTTTTGCTGATGACAACAAAATTAAGCTAGATAGTAAACACAAGAGGACACGGGCCGACTGCAGGAAGACATGAATGTAGTGTTCCAGTGGACCAGGGAAAACAACATGCAATTCAATGAGGAAAAATTCCAATTAATACGGTACGGAGATAATAATGGTGTTAAAGAAATTACAAATTACTTAACAGAATCTAACCACATAATAGAACGGAAAGACAGTGTGAAAGACCTTGGGGTATTAATGTCTGAAAATATGGGTTTCAAAGTACATAACCAGGTCAAAGTGGCGGCTGCGAAACGTCTAACGGGTTGGATTCTGCGTACTTTTAAAACACGCGGTGAATTGCCTATGATAACGCTCTTTAAATCTCTAGTGCTACCGCAGCTTGAATACTGTAGCGTATTAACATCCCCATACAAAGCAGGTGAAATAAATTACATAGAGAGTGTACAAAGAAATTTCACTTCGCATATAAGTTCGATAAAACATCTACACTATTGGGAGCATTTAAGAGCACTGAATCTGTACTCACTGGAACGTAGAAGAGAACGTTACCTAATAATATACACGTGGAAAATCGCAGAGGGTTTAGTACCAAACCTACATACTCCGATAGTCATGAAATTCAGTGATAGGAGAGGCTGGGAATGCGAAATCCCCCGGATGAATAACAGGGGTGCTATGGGCTCTCTGCGAGAGGGCTGGTTATCACACAGAGGCCCACGTCTCTTCAACAAACTCCCACGGCGAGTAAGAGACATGAGGGACATCTCGTTAGACAACTTCAAGAGAGCCCTAGATGTCGAACTGCAAAAAGTGCCAGACGAGCCCATCCTCGCAAGGGAGCGAGCTGTCGCTTCAAACAGTCTACTGCACCAAATCACCACCCATAACGAGGGGCGTCGTGCTCCTTGGTGCCGCTAGAAGAGCGGCGAACACATCTAAAGGTATCTAAAGGTAAGGGTAAAATAGAGGGAAATTACGACAATGAAGATATATTACTGCCTTGTGATAAAAGCAGGGTGTATGAAGAGTGAACAACACCGACTGTATCTCCTTATATACTGGGCTAACTTAAATACTGTATTATCATTATTTACATTTATATTTTTACACCATAGTACAGTATGTTGATATTTATCCGTTTTCTGTATATTTTTTTTAATGATTACTATGCGAGCAAAGGCGAAGCAGATTTTTTTTGTTATAAGACACCAACATTCCATTACTCTCTTCCTTTCTGTAATATATGTTTTTTTTATTGTTTATATATATATATATATACCGGTATATATATATAGAGAGAGAGAGAGAGATCAAATAATGTCTACGTTTTGGAAATTAGATATACTATAAAGATTATAAGCCTTGTTACAACAGCAGAACTGTGCATGAATACCGTACAGAAATCTTTGAGAACAGAATATTAACCCCTTCTTATACGGTGACGTCTTTTTGTATTTGATTTCAGCTACATTTAGACGATTTTGTTCAAGCTTGGGAAGGATATATGATATATAAAAGGATTAATTGAGATAGCCTTGTAATGAGTAGACGTCCTTCCTAAGCTGTACAAAATCGTCTAATAGTGGCCAGAATATAATGAAAAGTACATCACCCGTACAGAAGGGGTTAAAGGTACGTAACACAATCTACCGGTACATTGGCTAGGCCTACTTATAATTTCAGTGATGCATAATACAGGTTTAGTTAATTAATATGGTCAAATCTCCGATGTATTTAGCATATTGTAATACCCTCTACCCGCAAAAATCCCGCAACCATAGAAATACCAGAGTTGACAAAATATAACTAATCGAGTTTGGATTTTAATCAACATTTGATGTCAAACAAGTTCAAAAGTTAAACCCTACACCAAATATCACCTTATATATGGGCTAGACTTAAAAATACTAACTGTAAATTGATGAATTTTACACAAGGTAGTGTTTGTGTGGGTGGATGAGTTTAAATAAAGAAAATTGTTCCTGTGTTTTCGACCATTCCATCCTTACAAAGCTGTTTATATTGATCCTTTGCACAATCCATGTATCTATTTACCTTCCACTGTTAGATAACATATGATTCATCACGAAGTGTAGCCTACCTGCGGATATGAAACGCACTTATATATCATAAACTATATGAGAAGACCAGAATTGTAGATCAATTCACATGGATCATAATGTTGTTGTTGTTGTTCCCTAAGCTGCCTGGCCGAACAGCCCCGAGTCCCTGAGGAAGGCCATGGCCACGATCGGGCTTTCCCACAGAGCTCTCATTGAGTGTAGGTTGTGTTGTTGGCGTAAGTGGTTGTGTGAAATGCAGTCTTCTATGATGTGTTTAATGGTATGGGGTGCTGTGTTACATCCCGGGCAGGCGTCGACAACGGAGTCATCCAGTCTCTTCTGATAGCTCAGGAGAGCTGGATGGTGTCCGCATCTCAGCCTGGCCAGGTGGACTCTGTCCTCGCGAGGGAGGGAGGATTCGGAAGGATGGATTTCGGGAGGTCGTGCATGCAGCTGCGTGTTGTCTGTGAGTGAGTGGATGGATTGGCGAGAGATATGAGTATGGATGTGCTTCTGGAAGTTGGTTCGGGGTGGGCAGGGAGGGAGAGAGGACAATAACTGTGTGTGATACCGTGTGCTGGGTGTTGTTTTGATATTTCTTGGTGTCTGTGGGTGTGTTGCCATGTAGTTTAGTGGGTGGTCTTGGTTCGTGGAGGCTGCTGCCAGGAATTGAGTGCCTCTCATGTCCAGATGGTCTTTGACTTTGAGGATTTTGGTTTCTTGATGTAGATGATCTGTGGGTGCAGTAGCTGTGCAGCCTGTAATGATCTTCAGGGCTTTGTTTTGAATAGTCTGTAAGGTCTTATGATGTGTTTCAGCTAGGTTAGAAGCCCAGGCTGGGCTTGCGTATTCCATTACTGATCTTATGTATTGTTTATATACTGTGGTGGTAGTTTCTTTGTTGTGTCCAAATTTTGTGTGTGAGCAAGTGACCTGAGGGTGTTAAGTCTGGGTGTCAGTTTCTTTTTAATGTTTGTGGTGTGCTGTTTGAATGTCATATGAGTATCATATGTTACTCCTAGGATTTTGGGTGTGTGTGTATGTGTTAGGGGTGTGTTGTTTATGGTGAGTTGAGGGATGTATTCGTGTTCACCTGTCCAGCTTGTGAGCAGGGTTGCGGTGGATTTGGCTGGGGCTAGATTCAGTCTGTTTGTAGTGCACCAGCCATGTAGTGTGTTGAGATAGGGTTGAAGGAGATCTGTTGCTCTTCTTGGGTCATGGGTGTGTGCATGTGAGTGTTATGTCATCTGCATAGGAGGCTAAGTTTATTTGGGGAGTTGGGTGTAGTTATATCGTGCATGTACAGATTGAAGAGTGCGGGCGATAGGACGGATCCCTGTGGGACTCCGTTTGGAAAGTTTCTGATTTTAGATGACTGACCGGCAAAAGATACGTGTGCACATCTGCCTGCTAGGAAGTTGGCCAGCCACCTTTTTGTGTTGTTGTGCATGTTTGTGTTGTAGATTTTGTTTGTTAGGTTGTGGCGGGGGATGGCATCGAAGGCTTTACTAATGTCGAGTGTGGCTAATAGTGATCTGTGTGGTGGTCTAGCTGAGTTGATGCCGTCAAAAGCTCTTTGTGTAAGGTCTGTGAGAAGAGTGTTTGTGGAGTGCAGTGGCCTAAAGCCATGTTGTGTTGGAGCTAGGGGTAGGTCGGGTGTAATTAGTTGTAATACTAGGCGTTCCATGACTTTGGAGGGGGAGCAAAGGAGTGTGATGGGGCGGTGCGAGGAGGGTAGCGTGGGGTCTTTGTTGGGTTTGGGGAATGTGATGATGATACCATGCTTCCAAATGTCTGGTATTGTGTTGTGTGAATAGCTGTAGTTTGATATGTTAGTGAGTGTTTGTATGCCTTGTGGTCCCAGGTGTCTGAGGTGTATGTTGCTTATGTTGTCTAGGCCACAGGCGGGTGAGTGCTTGAGATTGTTGATGATATGCTTTGTCTGGTGATTGGTGAAGGGTGTATAGTCAGGGTCTGTGGGGAATTGTCTCTTACGTCGGATGACACGTCGGTCGTCTTTGTGAGGTTTTAGGTGGCTGACATGTGAGAAGTGATTGATGAGAGTGTTTGCTTGTTGTTTACATGAAGGAGTAGAGTCTGTTGTTGTGATTGCAGCATGTGATTGTGTTGTGTTGCTGTTGGAAAGTGTGATGCTGTTTAGTGTTTTGTAGAGTTTTTTGGGGTTTGTTTTGTGATCAAGTGTTTGTAGGAAGTTATTCCAATTTAGTTTTTGTTGTTCTTGTATTTTGTTGTTAGTTTGGGTGTTGAGTGCTTGAATTTGTTGTGTGATGTCTTGTGTGTGGGGTGCTGGGGAGTGTTTCAGTGTGTCGCGTTGTCTGATGAGGTTTTGAATTTCTGGTGTGAAGTTGGGGTTGTGTCTTTTTCTGTTACCTCTTGGAATGTGTCATAATGTAGGTAAGGTATGTACATAAACGGTACCGGTACCAGGTATATAGTTTTGCTTCAACCGACAAACTTCATGATAAACCGTATATTCTCCTATTATGGAAGGTAACATATATTTATACAACGGACTTTGCTTAAATTTCCTCAAATAAACTGTTAGTTAAGTTAATTCTTAGGTAGGTTTGGTGGGTTTGATATTGTTGCACGCCAATGGTTGGTAAAAGAGCCAAGTTCTGATTTATATAATTTTGCTGCATTAACACACAAAGAGCGGGTGGTAGGGTATTTTACACTGTGCCGCCCAGCGGGGGGTTTTTACCCTAAATAGGGTTGTTTCCGTGCTCATTTTCATGCATAAGCAAGACCCAGAGCGTAAAACTAGTATCTATCCCTGAAAGGGTGTAAACAGAGCTTTCCAATGACACCCGAACCATCATTGTACGACCACCACTGGTTCTCTTGCAACGATCATGCAACACGAGTGCAAAAAACCTAAAATAAGGTAATTTCCGTACATAATTGCCTGTGTAGCGAGTGAGAGATGGGGGAGGAAGGTGGAATACAGTTCAGTACGTCCACGGTGGTCGTGGGGAGCGGTCATAAGGTTACTACGCTCGTCCCACCGCTCAGCTCTCTCTCTCTCAGCAACATTACGTGCTGAAAATGGCACTCAACAGCTGTCGTGCACCGCCACATAGTCCAAATTTATTTAACTCGACAGATGTCGTGCGCCGTTGGTTAAGGGTTAAAATGGTAAAACTATGATGTATTTTGCTTATACAGTAAACCCTCGCCATCTCGGACCTCTAGAGGTCGGAAACCCGTACTAGCCGGACTGGCTACGGCCTCTCGGACATGTACTTCCGTATTTCGGTCATTTCCGTCATCGTTCCGACCGTGTCCGACGTTGTCGGATGACGCCCTCACGTCACCGGGCAATAAGGGTGAATATCCGACAAACAGAAGGGACGTTCGACGCCATCTACATCAGGGGCAAATGTTCGTTGCGTGAACTATTAGTTATATGGGATTAATTAGGTTAGGTCCGAACCATCAGGCATATACCCCTATAATGTTCGTAAACACCAAATAAATCATAATAAATTGTTATAATTAATAAATGATATACAGTAAATCCCCGCTAACTATAAGGGTCGTATTTGTCATTAATATGATAAATTTCACATGAAAAAAAAAGAAAAAAATCCCCGCGCTGTAGGCCTAATCCCTCCCCTCCCTGTCCCAAGCCTCAACTTGATGTTGATAAGCCTATCTTATATATTATTTATCTATGTGCTGGAAGGATATTATATTTTTCAATTCCATCACATTAGAAATGATTCAAAGATTACAAAAAGTTCAAATAAGACATAGTTATGTTAATGTATAAGGGAGTTAGGTAGATGAATTAGAGAGATAGATAGATAGAAAGAGAGTGTATATCGAGGGAACAAAAATAAAAAATATCAAACGTAAATCTTCCGTTTCTGCTCGCACGGAGGGGAGGGTTGAAATATTTTGTTGACTATCTTATTTATTATTTATCATGTGCTGGAAGGATATTATATTTATCAATTCCATCGCATTAGAAATTATTCAAAGATTACAAAAAGTCCAAATAAGACATAGTTATGTTAACCCTTGGTTCCCGGAAGGGCTCTTGAACGCCCATAAAAAAGCATACCAGAGCTGCCCGGAAGGGCTCTTTAACGCCCAGTGGTTGAAAGCCTGTGAGCTTGGTGTGCGAGGCGTCGGTCCGACGCATGTAAACAACAGCCGGCTGGACCGACGCCCCGCATCTCCGGCCACAAGAAGGAGAACGTCGCTTGTTCGTGTGTGCCTGTATGTTGTTGTTAAGTATCGAAAAGTAGTGTAAAGTGGCTGTTTTTGCCATAAAGTTATCTCCAATGAAATCATCATCACAACTGAACCAGTTGACTTAGAGAGCTCTACTTAACGCCATTCTACAGGTAAGAAACACATCTACGCTTGGGGATGCGCAGGAATGCGGAAGCAGTCAGAATAACAAAGATACGGTAGCCTAGGCTAGACGTTTTTCGGCCAAAACTCCCGTTTTTTGGGGAATATTACGGTTTTGACAACCCGTAAGGGAAGGAAGGAAAAACTACTATTTATTGGTGGCTCCTGAAGTCAATGACATAAGAGCCTATGGTAATATGGCCTCGTTCCGGGCTCCTCTGAGCCCGGGTTAATCCTGATCACTACGGTCGAGAACCAATATCTTCTTAGGGGGTACCCCTTAATCATTCCTAAGGTACGTCATTGAGACGGAGCCACTGAAAAGTGAAAAATAAAAGAAAAAGGAATAGTACAGTTCAAACGCCGCGCCACTTGCGCATTCAGATCTTCCTCTGTTCCCATGAGCATGCCTTGAAATCCCAGTTGGCCTTGAACTGGCCTCTAAAGTATATACCAAATTGAGCATGTGAATGGGAAGGGGATGGAGGGAGGGCAATTTCGTCATTGACTCCAGGAGCCACCAATAAATAGTAGTTTTTCCTTCCTTCCCTTACGGGTTGTCAAAACCGTAATTTATTGGTGGCTCCTTACGTCAATGACGTAAGAGCCTAGCATATCACGACCGGTGGAGGGACCTTCAGATGCTCTTTAGCTATAAAACAAAATAAAAGGAAGACTGAGAACTAATATATGAACTGTGACATGTATTTACTTATAAAAGGTATAACAGTAAGAAAAATATACAGTATAAGGCGGGTACCATTAAAAGAAGCCTTATTTCATAGAAACAGAACTATTGAGATGTGAATACATACTGGTAATCTATCTCATCAATTTAGCGTAAAATCTAAAATAATGTTAAACATTTGTAGTTGCAATAGACATAGGTATTGCTATGTAATAGATATCATGTGGTCATAACATTCTTGTTATATGTTTCAGATTGTGTGACCTGCCTTTTCGTCATGGGACTTCAACACGCCCCCCTCTTTTCTTTCCATTTATAGTGACTGGCAGGGCACACTCTCTCTTATGCTGTTGGACTGGTAATAAAAGTGCTGAATCAGATACAACAGACTACTTAATGCCCTCAAGGGGTATGTTCTTGCCTTAAAGCTATGCATGGTAAATTGGGTCTCTCCAGGTGTACTGACAAATATCTGGATAGGAAAGTATTGCTCGAGGACCAGAGACCCGTTTGAGAGATATCTTCTACTGAAAAGTTGTTGAGGAACCTGATGGTAGTGGCCCACTTGCGGACGTCGTGAGCTTTGGCAATCACCTGGGGGTCTGCCTCCTTAATTACATCTACTATCGTGGATGCTAAAACTTTTTTCCCCAACCTTGTTGAGCCATCTGGAGAAACTCATAAATGTTCCTTATTTCTAGGGATAACAGACTTAAAGTAGGTATATAATGCTTTCACAGGACATAGTGCATGGTGTATCCTTCCTTTTTTCAAGGCAGGAATGGAGAAAGGTGTAAAGATATGTTCCTGGTGCCGTTTTTTGCAATAAAATCTGGTGCAGGTGCAATATGTACAGAGTCGTTATTAGGGGCAAACCGTAGACAGTTTGGGGACCTTACCATGGCCGCCAATTCTGAGACCCTATGGCCAGTCGCTAGGGCCATCAGAAATACACACTTCTTGAGTTTCTTCTCTATGTTTGGTTTCACCGAGTAGGGCCTAGACTGTAATAATGTTAGGACCCTCGAGATTGACCATTGAGGAAGTAGTTGACGATTTGGGGCTCTGAGTTTGAAGCAAGCTCTCATAAACCCTTGTTCGTCTTTCTGGGGTAAGGATAGACCGGTAAGCGTGAGGAAGGGTTCCTTCACTGCCGACAGGTGGTTTCTAAGTGTGTTAACTGCTAGATTCTTAGTTTCAAACAAGTAATTTAGGTATTTCAATAACAAGGAAGCTGATGGGTTCTTCTGGTTAGTATCTACAATCCACATTGTAAATTGTTTCCAGTGAGAGCTGTATTGTCTCAGAGTGGAAGCTGTGTACTGATTTGTGAGCTTGTCCGTGACTTCCTCGTCGTAGGACGGGAGCCACTTGGATTTGAGAATGTCCACATAGCAAAATTGAGCGAGGTCTGCAGGTTCCCAATTTCCTCCAAGTGGAAATCTGTTAGGGGGAGTTGCAGGGGGTTGTTGCACCATTGAGTAAGTTGAGTGTACCACGCTTGAGTAGGCCACATTGGAGCGACCAGGGTTACTTGTCCCTGGAACGATCTGAGGTGGTGAATGACTTTGCACATTAGTGAGGTGTCTGGGGGTGGGAAGAGGTAAATCGATGTCCATCTGTTCCAGTCTACTGTGAAGGCATCCGGGCCTCCCTCCCGTGTCTTGAGGTCCCGAGAAATGTGAGCCTGGAGCTTCGTTGATTGAAGAGATGCGAACAGATCGATTTGTGGTGAAAATGGTAGCAATAATTGGTTGAACGTTTCTTGTTTGAGGGCCCATTCCACTGAAGTGCTCTTTCCCCTGGATAGAGCTTTGGCCCATAGATTGGAGACCCCTGGTAGGTACTGTATGTTGCGTGGATTACTATGGAGTATTTCTGGGCTAGAAAGAATATATTTTCTGAGAGGTCTTGAAGGATCCTGGACCGGGTGGAGCCTTGTTTCTTTAAGCAAGTTACGGAAGCCATGTTGTCCATCCGGAACGCTATTGATCTGGAGGTCAATGACGTCGCATGGTCCCTGAGAAAGAATAGAGGAACTGCTAGCTCTTTGGCATTGATGTGATACTGACTTAGTGTGGTCCATTTCCCGTGGTTCTGATGGCCTTCCGTTGACTGGTAGCCCCATCCTATCAGGCTCGAGGCATCTGTGTCTATCCATAAGGTGGGAGGTGGATCTGACCAGTGTGTCACCGATTCCCGTACTTGAGATCTTGTCCAAAAAGCCAGGAGATGTAGGATCCTCTTTGGGATGGCGAGCGGGTAATTGTGAGGTGTTAGAGGGAAGGCTTTGTTGCCTAGCCAGATTAGTCTCTTCAGTCTGAGGCGGCCTAGGGGTACTGTCATTTGTACCCAATTTAGTGAGCCCATCAAAGATTCCCAAAGTTTCCTGGTGATATTCTTCGCATGTAATACTCTGAACAGTTTTAATTGTAGACGTTTGGCATTGGCTGGGCTTTGCTTTATCGTTTGGAGTTGTGTGTCCCAGATTAAGCCTACCCATTCTGCTGATTGTGAGGGAGTGAGCATTGACTTCTCCAGGTTCACTCTGAAGCCCAGCTTTGTAACATGTTGTACTACTTTCAAGGTTTGTTCTTGGCATTGGAGAGGTGTGGACCCGAGAATCAACCAGTCGTCTAGGTAGAACAGGATTTTTACTCCATTTTCGAGTAGTGGGAGGAGAGCTTGTTTGACTATCTTGGTGAAAATTCTGGGGGCTATGTTCAGACCGAAGGGCATTCTGGTGAACATTACTGCTTTGTTTCTGAATGGGATAGCTAGGAACTTTTGGTATCTTTTTGCTATTGGGATGTGCCAGTAAGCGTCTTTTAGGTCCAGGGTAATTATCCAGGCCTTTGGTTGTAGTACAGTACTAGCCTTACTTGGGAGATAGTTAGCATTCTGAATTTTGTATAGTGAATTGACTTGTTGAGAAGGGACATGTCTATCACGGGTCTTAGTTGACGGCTGTCTGTTTTTGGGACGAGGAACATGCGTGACAGAAAAACTGGTGTGCCCTCTGGAGGGTGAGTGAGAACTTTGTCTGTTAACATTTGGTTTATCACTGTTACCAATTCTGGAGATAGCTGTATCTTGTTGGGCTGAGCTCTGAGGCGGGGTCTTGCCACCCATTTCCATGTGAGGCCCTTCTTTACCACTCTCTTTGCCCAGGATCTTTGAGGCCAATGCTGGAAATTTTCCCTGAATTGGCCTGTCGAATGCCGGGCCATTTCTTGGTTGATGGCCTCTTGGAAAGTCAGTTTTTTGGATCCTGGGTCGTTTGGTGAGAGTTGGTGGATTGGTGGTGACCTTGTGGTTTCTGGTGGTTGGGAGCATGGCGTCCTGCTTGATGAGTCTGACGTCCTGTATGTTGAGGTCTTTGTTGTGACCCGTAGTTTTGTTGTTTTGGTGGAGGTCGTGTGTAGGGTGATGGTTGGGTCCTTGGTGAGCCTCGACCTCTGGCCTGGTAGTGTCCTCTGTGCCCTCTGTTGCTTGATGAGTTACCCCTGTGCATCTGAAATGTATGAGGGGTATATTGGCGAGGGGGGAACTGGCCCTTCCCCCTTCCCCGGTGAGGGTGAGAGTGAGGGTGGAACCTACTAGGGTGGCCTTGCCTATATGCTTGAGACTGTCTTGACGTTGCTATCTCAGGTCGTAGTAGTAGGGAGTGGACTTCGTTCCATGTTGTTTGGGGCATTAATCTGCTGGTGAATAGGGGTGAGAGGAGGACTCGAGCGGCGATATCTTTTGGCATTTTCTTGGACAAGTGGATGCGTATATCTTGTCTTGCTCTGGCTGCTTCATAAATAGCAGTCTTGACATCACCCGTGGTCATTAGAGAGTTGACAAGAGATGCTCTCCTGATGAGATGGAGAGCTGTTCTGGATTTTTGTTCAGCGATGGAATCTGCCACCTGTCTTATGGAATTAGAGAGCTTCTGCCATGTGATGAAGCTTGATAGCAGTCTGTGGGCTTTTTGGTGTAGTCTAAAATCCTTGTCGATTAGCGCTGGAGTAGGTGTCGAGATCATGGGGTCATTGGATGGCTTGCATACTATCTTTGGGGCTCTGAGATAATCCCAGAACCCCTGGGGAATGGAGTCGGAGTTGTGCACATACATTGTGGCAAACTGGTGATCATCTTGTGGGATTCTTTGGGGTGTAGTATCCATACTGGAAAGGGCAAATTTTTCTGCCCCAGATACCCATTCAGACCATGGGCCATAGCCTAAGGATGAAACCTCCAGCATGGGAATTTTACTTTCGGACATTTTTGTGGAGCATTCTATGTCTGTTGCGAGAGTGGATAGAGATTTAATGGCATTATGCCCATCGGCTTTATTCAAATCCGACCATGGTTTGAAGCGTTTTCCCGAGGGGACTGCGGATGTCTGTGTGAACGTAAAGTACCTAGCGTCTGACATAGAGGGGAAAGGTTTTATGATTACGTCCAGTACTTGGTTATGTGCGTCTTTTGCCCGGAGGTGTCGCAGTTCGTCCATTTCGATCACCCAGTCATTTGGGACTGGTATCAGTTCTGGATGGCCTGTGTCCGCATCTTCAGGTGTTTCCACTGGTATTTGTTTCCAGTGACGGGAGTCCCCAAACAGAAGAGGGAAGGGTTTCTTGGAGATTTCCGGTTCCTGTTCAATAGGGGGGGGACGAATATGGGACAGGAATAGGTTACTGGGAAGGCCAGTGGCTTGAAGACTGGGCTGAGTGGAGGATGACAGAGTGGGTGTTAATTCCTGATCATGCTGTTTTGGCTGGGCAGGTATCTGAGCTAGAGGAACGGGGTCGGGTGTGGCTGGTTGTAGCATGGATGGGGACAGGGTCCTACATTGAAGGTCCTGGATAGCCTTATCCATAGAAGCCAATTTCTGATGTAAGTTGTCTGTTAACTCGTTGGTCAATGATCTTAAAGTATCTTTCATCTCTCTCCATAAGTCATTACGAGGGCTCAGTCTTGAGTCTATGTCAGACTGGTTAGGGTCTTCTCCTGAATGGTCTCCCTGATAAGTGTGGGAGTCCTTGTCATTCCAACTTTCGTCAGTGTGGCTGCTGGAAATGATGTCGTAGCACTCTATTCTGTCGTCGGCCATATCATAGGGTTCTTGGGTATCTTCAGGGGGTATTGTATGTTGATCTTCTTCAAATGTACTGTACCCTACTTGGTCTGGGTCTGCCAGAGTGGAATGGTAAGATAAATTTCCTGGGGTATGTATTTCCGCTCTTGTACATATCTTGATTGTATGAGGGGGAGCTGGTTCGGTAGGGGTTAGGTAAGGGGGTTAGTTCAAATTGTTGATCCATAGAGTCCGCCCACTTGTCTAGGGATAGTGGGGAGGGGTTGACCTCCTCAGAGCCTGGTTCAGTCTGGATGCATGGTGGTTCTTTGGCATGGGGTTTCCTTGTATGTTTGTGTCTTTTACTGGGCGACTGGGGGCTGGTTGACCTCTCTCTCTTCTTGCTAGAATGTGACTTTTTCCTGTCGTGTGATGAGGAAGAGCTACGGGATCTAGCTACGGATATCTTTAAGAATTTTACGTACTCTGGGTTTGCAATTTCTGGGTGTTTCTTCAATGTACCTGAAATATACGATTTTACCGCATGCCACACAGCTTTCAGAATATTCTTACATGTGTCGGGGCTAGTGTAGAAAGTGGGTTATGGAACTTAGCTATGTAATAATTACACCTGTCACAAACTTTAGGGTTCCACCTAGCTTTTGTCCTATCAATACACATAGCGTGATAGGAGCAGAGATTATGAGCTGTAAGGGATAATGTGGTGCAATCCCTGCTTGAGCATAGGGTTGAGTCCTCGGGAGGGTCCATTTCATGTACTGTGATACTGTCCATGTAGGCTGGTGAGGGTTCCGGGGAGGAGAACCCTCTGAAGGAGAAATCGTCTTCCAGGATGAGGACTTCTGTTTGTTGCACCTTAGCTTTCTTCTATGGTTGCATGTAGGCCCTGACGAGAGGGGAGAAAAGAAAACGAAAGGATTCTTTTAGAGAGGGAAGACAATTTGTGTTTGTTTCCTGAAAACCTAAAATTTTGTACGTAGGCCTATCCCTGTAAATTAATTAAATTATGTAATTAGTGGGAATAATCTTAGCCGGTGGACCAGAACAAACGTCTAAAGATTTGACTCGTAGACTCACCTGATATTGCAGGTTTGTTAGGTGTGGGCCGGGGCCCACAGGTGGCTTGGCTCGGGCTGTCAAGGGCTTGGAGTCCGGGATAATGTACAGGACCTGTTGTGGTATCTCTTGGTATGGAGGGGGTAGGTCTAATTGATGATCAGAGCTCCTCCTCTGTAATGTCGTGTCTTGCCTGAGCCTGTTGAAATATCAAGGAGTCAATGTTGCATAATGAGATAAGCATCGTTCTTATTAGGTTTACTTTGTTTGGGCTAGGATTAGGGTCTAGCCTTGCATGATTTGCTTTAATTTAATTGGTTATACAGATGTGTTTATCATAAGTTCTCGTATTTGACTTAATTCTGAACATTTTGTTAAATATTGTTTAACATGTTTAAGGTTAATTAGCCTACTATAGTATGGTTTAACCAAGAGTACCCAGTAATAATTTCTATTTGAATCCTGTATTTGGGGCCCTTCTCTTAGGGTACCTGGTGTTGATGGGATAGGCTTAGGCCTAGCCTAGTGTTAGAGTACCCGGTTCATAGCTTGATGGTATCCGGCCGGGTGTTGTGGGTTATAAAAAGACTTATTCTAGTCTGGGGATATCTGGGTACCAGGGACTGTTGTTATACTTGGTAGTTCTGGTACCGGGTCTTGGTGCTCTGGCTTTATAAATATAAGTCCTAGGGAAAAACCCGGGAGTCTTGGGTTATATTTATATGGTAGTAATGTCTTTCCCGACCATCCGGGTACCCGGGACTTTCGCCATACTCGGTAGTCCCGGTTGCCGGGTCTTGGTGTCAGAGTTTCATCGAAATGAGGACTAGGATAACCGGGGAAATTATGAGTGTATGGTAACATAGTGTTGTCCGCCTGTTTGGGTGGATCTCCCTGCCCGGCAGTCTTGAAAACCCGGGTCTTGGGGACCGGGGTTTGTTGAGATAATGACTCGGGAACCGGGAATTTGGTATTGAATGGTATTCTGGTGTCTCCCGCCTGATCGGGCACTCGGGACTGCCACCCCGCTGGCGGTCCCGGTGTCCGGGCCTTGGTACCCGACCCTTTTGTGATGGGTCTAGGTTACCTGGGTAATTGGAATAATATCAAACCGGGGATTTGGTCTTGAATGGTATTCTGGTGTCTCCCGCCTGATCGGGCACTCGGGACTGCCACCCTGCTGGCGGTCCCGGTGGCCGGGTCTTGGTACCGGACCCTTTGTGATGGGTTTAGGTTACCTGGGTAATTGGAATATTATCAGCATGTCTTACATTATTTTTCCATTGTACAGTAGTGGGACAAGGTCAACTATGATATTATTATGGGTGCTCATTGGGAAAATAAAGTTATATATACGAATGTTTAGATGAGCAGAACCCGCGGGTTAATACAATTCCGATCCCTAGTTGATGTAATGCTGGTTTATAGGAAACACTGTCATGTGACAAAAACTTGAAGGTAATAAATATGAAGAGTGAATCGTGACCGACTAGAGTGGAAACTAAACGAATTAAATTAAAAGAGACTTGAATGTAAATAATGAAAGCACTTTTGTCCCCAATAAACAAATTCGGTGGCGTGACGAGTAAACCCTGGCCAGGGCACAACCAGAGGTTACTGTCAGCCGATATAGTTAAAAAGGATAGGGCACTTTATATAACACTGATACTTAACCCTCCAGCCCCGGCTATGTATTATATATATATTCCTCGAAACCCGGGTGTTTTGGCCGAAAAACTTCTAGGCTAGGCTACCGTATATTCGTTAATCAGACTGCTTCCCGCATTCCCGCGCATCTCCAAGCGTAGCTGTGTTATTTACCTGTAGAATGGCATTAAGTAGAGCTCTCTAAGTCAACTGGTTGAGCTGTGATGATGATTTCATTGGAGATAACTTTATGGCCAAAACAGCCACTTTACACCACTTTTCGATACTTAACAACAACATACAGGCACACACGAACAAGCGACGCTCTCCTTCTTGTGGCCGGAGATGCGGGGCGTCGGTCCAGCCGTCTGTTGTTTACATGCGTCGGACCGACGCCTCGCACACGAAGCTCACAGGCTTTCAACCACTGGGCGTTCAAGAGGCCTTCCGGGTACCTGTTATATGCTTTTTTATGGGCGTTCAAGAGCCCTTCCGTGGTGAGAGGGTTAAGGGAAAAACTGACGAATTACACTTCAAAAACAAATTTACAGAACACTAAGACACTGCAGCTATAGAGCCGAGGTTCGTGTGATACGAACAAACGAGATAAAACATAATAGTTAGCGGCTCTGTGGAAAGTGGCTTCTTGAATGGCACGTTCGTAGGCCAGCCAGACGAAAGATCTTACTTCACAGGCTTACAAGTGAAAATTAGTCCATATACATACTTTCTTAGACGCATATACTATTACAACTGCACAAAAACTCACTATGGACAAAGATTTCGCGTCGAAGAGGGGCTATATAAACACTGTGGTGGAGATAAGAAAACTTTGTCTGCCTCCTATGGCCTACGGACGAGAGAGGCCAGTTCAAGGCCAACTGGGATTTCAAGGCATGCTCATGGGAACAGAGGAAGATCTGAATGCGCAAGTGGCGCGGCGTTTGAACTGTACTATTCCTTTTTCTTTTATTTTTCACTTTTCAGTGGCTCCGTCTCAATGACGTACCTTAGGAATGATTAAGGGGTACCCCCTAAGAAGATATTGGTTCTCGACCGTAGTGATCAGGATTAACCCGGGCTCAGAGGAGCCCGGAACGAGGCCATATTACCATAGGCTCTTACGTCATTGACGTAAGAAGCCACCAATAAATATATATAATACATAGCCGGGGCTGGAGGGTTAATGTATAAGGGAGTTAGTTAGATATGCATTAGAGAGAGAGATAGATAGAAAGAGAGTTGCAGAGGGAGAGTGAGCGATTTTATGTGGAAAAAAGCTAAAAATACCCTGGCAAAAAACTTCCGAACCATCGGTAAATCTCGGTAAAAAATTGTAAAGTCGAGCCAAAGTGTTTGTTGTGCGGGCAAGGGGTAGTACAGTAAACCCTCGCTATCTCGGACTAATTGGGGGGAGACCACTTCCGAGATGTCCGATTTTCCGAGATGTCCGGAGTCCGACTTATGTCCGACTTAAGAGAGGGAAAATTCCGAATTAGAAGAGGAAAGTCCGCATCACCAGAGAAATTGATTTTTTTTTTTTTTTTTTTTATCTATTTAATGCATCTATTTCCCTTATACATATATATAACTATGTCTAATTTGGTCTTTTTTTAATCTATGAATCAATTCTAATACGATGGAATTGAAAACAATATTACCCTTCTAACACACAAATAATAAAATGAAAAAGAGAGTAAATAAAAATGTCTCATTTGTCTTTCAGAAACATAAGTCCGTCTCGTATATGTTAGTATTTTATCGCTCGCTCGCCCCTAGCCACTCTCTCTCTATCTATTTATCTCTCTAATACATCTAACTAACTCCCTTATACATTAACATAACTGTCTTATTTGGACATTTTGTAATCTATAAATAATTTCTAATGCGATGGAATTGAAAACAATATTATCCTTCTAGCACACAAATAATAACATGAAAAAGAGTCAATATAAAAGTCTCCTTTGTCTTTTCAGAACCAATTAAGTCCGTCTCATAATAGTTCGTGTTTATTGCTCACTCCCCCTCTGCAACTCTCTCTTTCTATCTATCTATCTCTCTAATGCATCTACGTAACTCCCTTATACATTAACATAACTGTCTTATTTGGACTTTTTGTAATCTATAAATAATTTCTAATGGGATGGAATTGAAAACAATATTATCCTTCTAGCACACAAATAATACCATGAAAAAGAGTCAATATAAAAGTCTCCTTTGTCTTTTCAGAACCAATTAAGTCCGTCTCATAATAGTTCGTGTTTATTGCTCACTCCCCATCTGTAACTCTCTCTTTCTATCTATCTATCTCTCTAATGCATCTACGTAACTCCCTTATACATTAACATAACTATGTCTTATTTGGACTTTTTGTAATCTTTGAATAATTTCTAATGCAATGGAATTGAAAAATATAATATCGGACATTTTCCGAATACTTATATAAAGTCCGACAACGTCAGAGACTGTCGGAACGATGACGGAAATGTCCGAAATACGGAAGTGCATGTCCGAGAGGCCGTAGCCAGTCCGACTAGTACAGGTTTCCGACTTCTAGAGGTCCGAAATGGCGAGGGTTTACTGTACTATGCAACCTTCGTTAAAGTGAAAATTCATTGCAAGAGTGTTCGTTGTGCAGGGGTTTGCTGTACTGTGTTTTGTATTACAGATTATAGGGTTCGAATAGGGTTGTCTTCGTTTTCTAGGTTGACGCGGGCGTCTCTCTTGAGGTCGGATTTTTTCCGTAGTCTCCGATTTCATTGTTGTCTCGGACGGACATTGGTTAGGTCGGATTTTATTCTCTGTTAGGTCGGACACAAGCCGGACTCCGGACATCTCGGATTTTCGGTTATCTCGGACTGGGTCTCCCCTCAATTAGTCCGAGATAGCGAGGGTTTACTGTATTGCCAACGAGACTACTTAATTTAGTCTAAATTTCCCTGCATATATAGACAAAATTTATCCGACACTTAAGCATATTGTACAAATGATCTATTCACAAAATTGGCATATGTTGGGGTGAAATTAATAAAATATAGATTATAAAATATGTATATTTTCAGTTGATAGATACCGGTAATGTTGGGCATAGCCTAATCAACTCTTTTCATATGTTTCGTTTTATTACCGGTACTTACTTTACATAAGGAATTACTTAAGGAGTGCGTGCGGAGTTACATGGAGGGATAGACAGACTAATGAGGAAGTAAGAAGGAGGTGTGGTGTGGAGGTAGATGTGCTGGAAAGTGTGAAAAGGAACAACTTGAGATGGTTCGGCCATATGGAACGTATGGAAAGCGAGAGAATGACTAAGAGGGTGTACGAGAGCGAGGTGGAGGGACAGAGGGGGAGAGGTAGACCGAATATGAGGTGGAAGGATGGAGTGAGGAACTACATGAACGAAGGCGGTGCTGGTTGGGGGGAGGGGCGTCGACTGACTGGGGACAGAGGTGCATGGGGGCAGTTCGTTCGTGGCCACCCCTTCGGGGATCACGGCGTCAGGCAATAGATAGATAGATAGACTTTACATCTAGCAGCTTTGCCATTGTATCAAGATCAATGCCTTACATTGTGCTTTGTTCCTTATGCTATTTATCATGGAATTTGTCTGTTGAAGCAAACGATATACTTGTACCGTATATGTATCAACGACTTGCCTGAAGTTATAACTAATGGAAGTGAGGTATACTGTACCTGTATGCGGATGACACTAAGCTGTATAGAAGAGTGAGGAGTAAGGAAGATATGGGTTTGCTTCAAGGAGATGTGGAGGGCATGAAGGGATGGTCTGAGCATTGGTTAATGCCTTTTCATCCAAAAAAATGCAAGTACATGCGGATTGGGACCAGCAAGATAGACAAGGTAGGATACAGTATGTATGAAGCGATGGAGGAAGTGAATGCAGAAAAGGATATAGGAGTAGTGATAGACAATAAGTTAAATTTCTCAGAACATTTAGCGGAAAAGATAAACAAAGCCAATAGAATTGTAGGGCTGATAAGGAGGACATTTGTGTCACTTGACGAAGAAATCTTCAGGAATCTCTATACAGCGCTGGTTAGGCCGCACCTGGAATATGCGAACCAGGTGTGGGCTCCATATATGGTAAAGGATATAGAAGCAGTGGAGAGCTAGCAAGCTGGTACCAACGTTGAAGAACGCGGGCTATGAGCAGAGGTTGAGGACACTGGGGCTTCCGACACTGGCATATAGGAGAAAGAGAGGGGATATGATAGAGACTTTTAAGATAGTGTCAGGAAAGTACGATGAGGATGTGTGTGAAGGATCTTCTTGATGCGGGAGGGAACAAGAACGAGAGGACACTCTAAGAAAATTGACAAAGAAAGAAATAGGCTTGAGAAGGCAAAGAACTCATTTTGTGATAGAGTGGTAAATGAGTGGAACGCACTGCCCCAGTATGTAGTCGATTCCGAATCAATAAGGGAGTTTGAAAGTAATCTTGATAAAGCATGGGGAAGACAAGATTTGAAGTTTGATTATAAAACAAAAATACAGAATAGTAAAAATGTTGCGTCTGCTACCGCCGCCGCCAACACCGTGAACGACCGCAGCAGTGCAAGTACTGGTACTGAGCTGGATACACAGGCATAGTTTGCCTTTTTCCAGAGGATCTACTGTAAGAAACTGTAATAATGTACCTTAACCTACATTTTAATCTATATGAAGAGGTCTAAAGACACACGATTATTCCTGGCCTCTTCATTTAGTATACTGTACTGTATAATATATCTATCTATCTATCTATCTATTGCCTGATGCCGTGATTCCCGAAGGGGTGGCCACGAACGAACCGCCCCCATGCACCTCTGTCCCCAGTCAGTCGACGCCCCTCCCCCCAACCAGCACCGCCTTCGTTCATGTACTCCATCCTTCCACCTCTCATTCGGTCTACCTCTCTGTCCCTCCACCTCGCTCTCGTACACCCTCTTAGTCATTCTCTCGCTTTCCATACGTTCCATATGGCCGAACCATAAGTTGTTCCTTTTCACACTTTCCAGCACATCTACCTCCACACCACACCTCCTTCTTACTTCCTCATTAGTCTGTCTATCCCTCCATGTATCTCCGCACGCACTCCTTATTTCCATTGCTCTCACTCTTGGTCTGAGTCTCTCAACCAACGTCCATGCTTCGCTTCCGTAAGTCAGTGTCGGGATTACCACACTGTCATGCAAGGACTTCTTCACTTCCATACTGACCACCCTATTTCTTGTTACTGCTTTTAGCGTTCCTACAACCCTCTTCCCCTGTTGTATCCTCTCCCGCACTTCTTCATCCATAGTCCCATCTTTACTCAACACACTGCCCCGATACTTAAAAGAGTTGTCGAGCTCCATAGCCTGACCGTTCAGCTTCACCTCACACTCTGTGACTTCACCCCTTTCGAAGACCATAACCTTGCTCTTCCCCGCATTTACCTTCAAATTCCGTTTTTCGCACACTGTTCCAAACTCATTTACCAGACCCTGCAACTCCCATTCATTATCACTCATCAGAACTGTATCATCCGCAAACAGCAGTATAGGTAGCTTCCGCTCAATTCCCTCCCTTTTCAGTGATACACCAACATCCACTGCTCTTGATAGTATTTCTTTCATGACTCCATCCATATATACAGTAAACAACCACGGGGACATCACACACCCCTGTTTCAAACACATTCAGGTCAAAGAACTCGCTCTGCTCACTCTCCACACGTACTGCCGCCTTTGCACCCTCATACATGCTCTTCACTGCTTTCAGCAACTTGCCCTCTACTCCGTATATTCTAAGTACTTTCCACAAACCTTCTCTATCCACTCTGTCATAGGCCTTCTCCAAGTCCATAAAGGCAACATACACCTTTTGTTTCTTCTCCAGATACTTCTCCACAACACAATTCAGGGTAAAAATCTGATCTACACATCCTCTTCCCTTCCTAAAACCTCCCTGCTCGTCGCCTATCCATTTCTCCGTTCTCACTCTCACTCTCTCAATCACTACCCTACTGTATACCTTCCCTACTACGCTTAGAAGACATATTCCTCGGTGGTTACCACACACTCCTCTTTCCCCTTTGCCCTTATATAGGGGGACTATTATGCCAGTCTTCCAGTCATCGGGTGCACTCCCCTTCTCCCAAAGGATGCAAATGAAAATACCCTTTTTGTCATCCATGCTGGTTCAAATGACGTCATGCGCACCAGATCCGAAGAGTTGATGGAGAAATATCGCAAGATGATCCAGCACTACAAAAACAAGTCAAGGAATATCATCATCTCAGGCATTCTCCCCAAGATCGACGCACCTGACAAATTCTACGACAAGGCCTTCAGCACAAATAGCCGACTAAAATATTTGTGTCTGAGGGAAGAAGTTGAATTCATCAACCTCTGGGACAACTTCTACAACCAGCCTACTCTGTTCCGCAAGGATGGCACTCATCTAAACCCTGTGGGTTCAGCACGCATGGGTCGTCTCCTACACGAAGCAGTCCGCAGCCATGGATCAAAAAACGCCATCCGAGAAGAAGCAGCAGTGACATAAATCATCCAACGCCAAGAAAAAAACAGAGGCAACCGAGGACCACCAGCGATAAGGACCGAAGACAGCGAGGACCGAGGACAGCAATGAACATAAATGTAGATCCGACAAGAACCAAAAATATTATTAAAGAGCGTTCCGTGAGTTCTAAAATAACAAATTTAAAGGTGTTCTATGCAAACGCTCGTAGCATACGCAATAAATTTTCAGATTTAGAGGAGCTAGTGTTTACAGAAAATTATGATGTGATTGGCATAACAGAATCTTGGCTCAATACAGAAGATAGAGACTTTTTAGCAGAGTATTCACTTCCCGGTTATGTAATGTTTGAGAAAAGCCGAATAAATCGAAATGGAGGTGGCGTTTTACTTTATATCAAAGAAAGTCTTAACCCTACCCTCTTGTCAAAACCTCAAATTGTGAACGTCGACGCATCTTTTGTGCTAATAAAGAATAATAAAGGTACAAAATAATACTTGCATTAATATACAGACCTCCAGCTCAATCAGTGCAAACTGACCGAGAAATTTACGAACAAATTGCAGATGTAAGTAACTCACAAGATACCGTAATTTTTGGCGACTTTAATTTACCTGTGACCAAGTGGGGCGATACTCTTACTTCACACTCCGGACATGACTTGTATACGAACTTGCAAGAGAGTTCGCTTTATCAATTTGTTCGAACGCCAACCCGTGGTAATAACGTTCTTGACATTGTACTTGCAACAAAAGAAGAATTAATAGAGAATTTGAATGTTGGTGATGAATTCAGTA
Organism: Paralithodes platypus; assembly: GCA_032716605.1. Taxonomy (NCBI): domain Eukaryota; kingdom Metazoa; phylum Arthropoda; class Malacostraca; order Decapoda; family Lithodidae; genus Paralithodes; species Paralithodes platypus. Next base: position 296,406 of record CM064572.1, on the reverse strand, counting down.
ACAGCGACCATCGTACGATAACTTTCACTTTAAAGTTTACTAGTAACGAACCAAATAGTAGCATCGAAAAAGTCCCTAATTTCAAGAAAGCAAACTTCCATAAACTTAGAGCTATGTTTAAAGAAACTGACTGGAGCTTTTTAATTCACAATAACGACATAAATACATCTTGGAAGTTATTCGAAGCCACTTACCTAAAAGCAGTGCAAGACTGCATACCATCGAAAATACGGCGTCCAGGCCATAATAATAAGCCCAAATGGTGGAATAAAGATATTTCAAACTGCCTGCTTGCTAAAAAATTTGCTAATGATAGATTAAAATCCTCACAAAATGACGAAGAACGGTGAAATTTGTAGAGCTACGACGCAAAGCCAAAAAGTTAATTAAGCAAAGTAAAAAGACATTAGAGTTACATATTGCGAATCAAAGTAAAACAAACCCGAAAGAATTCTATAGTTATATCAGAAAGAAAAAAGTAGTTACTTCAACTGTTGGACCGTTAGTCGATGAAAATGGAGAATACACCAAAGACGAAGTACAAATGAGTAATGCCCTCAATACCTTCTTTGCATCAGTTTTTACAACAGAAGACCTCAGTGATATCCCTACACCATCGCCGATTCAGATTGATAATTCAGATGTTCTAAGCAATATCACCGTTACAGAGAGAGAAGTATTGAATTGTTTAGATAAACTCAAGGTAAATAAAACGCCTGGACCTGATACAATCTCGCCTAGAGTTCTAAAGGAAGCTAAGGATGAGCTCTCCAAACCACTGACATTACTATTCAATAAATCCTTGCAGTCTGGAACTATGCCCGATCAGTGGAAACTAGCCAACGTAACACCGATATTCAAAAAAGGCAGCAAATCCCTACCCAGTAACTATCGTCCAATTAGCTTAACCTCAGTTGTATGTAAAATGCTAGAAACGGTCATACGAGACAGACTCGTAAATCACTTAGAGGAAAATAACATATTTAAAGATACTCAACACGGCTTTCGTAAAAAACGTTCCTGTTTAACAAACCTCTTAGACTTCTTCCACGATATCCTCAACCTCTACGATGAGAGTAAAGCTGTAGATATTATATACCTTGATTTTCAAAAGGCCTTTGACAAAGTTCCCCACAAACGTTTACTGCTAAAACTAAAAGCGCATGGAATACAAGACGGTGTGTTGAAATGGATAGAAAATTGGCTCAGCGACAGAAAGCAAAGAGTAGTCATAAACGGTAAGGCATCTAAATGGACCAATGTAAGTAGCGGGGTACCCCAGGGATCGGTACTAGGACCAATTCTCTTTCTAATTTACATCAACGACATAGATGAGGGTCTCACCTGTACAATCTCAAAATTTGCTGACGATACAAAAATTGCAAATAGCGTACTCTCAAAAGAACAAGTTGACGATATGCAACACAATCTAGATAAATTGTCATGTTGGGCCCAAATTTGGCAAATGAGTTTCAATGCGGATAAATGTAAAGTACTACATATCGGATACCTAAATGAGAAAGCAAACTATTCGATGAATGGCACTCAGCTTAAGAATGTAAACAGAGAAACCGATCTGGGAGTAACAATATCGAGTAACCTAAAACCGAGTCAACAATGTTCAGAAGTTGTTAAGAAGGCAAACAAAATCATTGGCTTTATAGGCAGGTCATTTGAGCATAAATCCAAAGAAGTTATCCTAACCCTTTACAATTCCTTAGTCCGCCCTCTTCTGGAATACTGCGTTCAATCCTGGTGCCCTTATTACCAAAAAGATATAAACAAGCTAGAACGAGTTCAACGTAGAGTTACCAAAATGATACCTAGCCTAAAGAACAAACCATACGAAGAGCGTCTTAGAGAATTAAATCTATTTCCTTTAACCCAGCGCAGATTAAGAGGTGACTTAATTCAAGTGTTCAAAATCATCAAAGGCATCGACAATATGAACTGTAGTAAGTACTTCACTATCGACCAATCTAATTACACGCGGGGAAACGGTTGCAAAATTATTGGTAAATCTTTTAACTCGCACGAATCTAAGAATTTCTTCTTCAATCGAGTTGTCAACTTGTGGAATGGGCTTCCCCGAAACGTTATAGACTGCATCACCGTTGATTCATTTAAACTCCGCCTAGACAAATATCTCGCATCAAACCCGCGACTGACTGCGTTTGTAAATGAATAACTTTATTTTATCCCCCCCTCAGTTACTAACCCATCTGTCCCCTACTAACTTCCTAATCCTGCCACGGACATTAGTTCCAGGGCAGTAATTCCCTTTCCAATGTTCCCTTACCCACTCTAAACCACTGTTTGGACACTTGATCCTCAGTGTTTTGGAGGACAAGCAACCTAGAAGGGTCACTAGATCTGTTGTTGCTTGATTTCCTTTGTACTCCTTTGTACTCCCATGCTAGTTTGCACATTTTCCATTCCCATTCTATCACTATCTCACCACCATACCTCAACATTTCCCCACACACTCCATCTGTTCCTGGTGCTTTCCCCAACTTCACTCTTTTCATGGCTTCCCACACTTCTGACCTCCTGATCCCCACCTCCTCCTCCACTACTTCTCTTCTTCTCCCTCCCATACCATATCCAGCTATGTTTGCTGGCTCTTCATTCCTTACATTTAGCAACTCACTGAAGTACTCCCTCCATCTTTCGACTCTCTCTTGCTTCTCGGCTAGCATTCTCCCATTCTTATCTTTCACACCCTTACTGTTTCCCTTGCTACCTTCCCTAACTTTCTTGACTTCTTTCCAGAACAGTTTCTTACTCTCCCTCCATGTTACACTCAGATTCCTTCCAAATTCCTCATCTACTCTTCTCTTACTTTCCTTCACTACTCTCTTCACCACCCTCTTACTCTCCACGTAATATAATATATATGTTTGTTATATATCTGCCGGTAGGCTACACTTCGTGATGAATCGTATTGTCTCTCATTATGGAAGGTAAAATAGATTGATATAAACATATCTTGTGTAAGAATTGCAAGAAACGTGAAGGATAATCCAAAAATATTCTGGAAGTACATTCAGGAAAAGTTAACGAGAAGAGTAGGGATCCTGGAGCTGGTAGGGGGGTTGGATGATGGGAGTAGAGTGGAGACGGATAAGGAGAAAGCAGAGGTGCTGGGGAAATACTTTGGGGGGGTACTAACAGTAGAGTCGGATGATGCAGTGCCAAATATTCCCATCAAACAGGCACCTGCACTAGAACTAATAGAGTTTTCCCATGCTAGAATAAGAAGGGCTATAGAAAAAATGAACAGAAGTAAGTCCCCGGGACCGGATGGGATACACCCAAGAATCATAAAGGAAGGAGGTGAGATGTTAGTAGAGCCATTGAAAATTTTATTTGAGGTATCGTTTAATACAGGACAAATCCCGATGGACTGGAGAGAGGCGAACATAACAGCAATATTTAAGAAGGGAAAGAGAAATGACCCAGGAAATTAACGACCAGTCAGTTTGACAAGTGTTGTGTGTAAACTAATGGAAACGGTAATTAGAGAAGGAATAATGAAGCATATGAAATCAAACCAACTTTTCAGTGGGAGACAGTTCGGATTCTTGCCGGGGAGGTCGACGGTACTACTGCTAATTAAGGTGGTAGATGATTGGATGCAAATTCTAGAGGATTGTGATGTAATAGATGTGGTATATTGTGATTTTATGAAGGCCTTCGATAAGGTCCCACATAAAAGGTTAGTAGAGAAAGTTAGAAGCTATAATATAGGGGAGAAATGTGTGAAATGGATAGAAGCCTTCCTGAAAGATCGGAGACAGAGGGTGCTGGTGAATGGAATAGGCTCGGGGTGGAGGGAAATTACAAGTGGGGTTCCTCAGGGATCTGTGTTGGGACCACTACTGTTCGTTATATTTATCAACGACTTACCTGAAATTATAACTAATGGAAGTGAGGTATACCTGTATGCGGATGACACTAAGCTGTACTGTATAGAAGAGTGAGGAGTAAGGAAGATGTGGGTTTGCTTCAAGGAGATGTGGATGGCATGAAGGGATGGTCTGAACATTGGTTAATGCCTTTTCATCCCAAAAAATGCAAGTACATGCCGATTGGGACAAGCAAGATAGACAAGGTAGGATACAGTATGTATGAAGCGATGGAGGAAGTGAATGCAGAAAAGGATATAGGAGTAGTGATAGACAATAAGTTAAATTTCTCAGAACATTTAGCGGAAAAGATAAACAAAGCCAATAGAATTGTAGGGCTGATAAGGAGGACATTTGTGTCACTTGACGAAGAAAGCTTCAGGAATCTCTATACAGCGCTGGTTAGGCCACACCTGGAATATGCAAACCAGGTGTGGGCTCCATATATGGTAAAGGATATAGAAGCAGTGGAGAAAGTGCAGAGGAGAGCTAGCAAGCTAGTACCAACGTTGAAGAACGCGGGCTATGAGCAGAGGTTGAGGACACTGGGGTTTCCGACACTGGCATATAGGAGAAAGAGAGGGGATATGATAGAGACTTTTAAGATAGTGTCAGGAAAGTATGATGAGGATGTGTGTGAAGGTATCTTCTTGATGCGGGAGGGAACAAGAACGAGAGGACACTCAAATAAAATTTACAAAGAAAGAAATAGGCTTGAGAAGGCAAAGAACTCATTTTGTGATAGAGTGGTAAATGAGTGGAACGCACTGCCCCAGTATGTATTTACCTAATTGTATTTACCTAATTGTAGTTTACAGGAGTTGAGCTAAGCTCGTGTTGTCCCGTCTCTCAGTCTACTTTTTATCCAATTTTTCTTGAAAATATGGATGTTCCTTGCCCCTACCACCTCCTCCTCCAGCCCATTCCATTTGTCAATACATCTATAGGGGAAGCTAAACTTCCTGATATCGTTCTTGCAGGTAGGTCTTTTTACTTTGTAGCTGTGGCCTCTAGTTATTCCTGTATCCATAATTAACATATCCTCCCTATCCAGCCTCTCCAGCCCCCGGGTGCATTTGTACATCATTATCATGTCTCCCCTCTCTCTCCTCTCTTTTAAACTTGGTAGATTTAATTTGTCTAGCCTCCCTTCATATGGCAGTTCTCTGAGACTTGGAACCAATCTAGTAACTGCTCTCTGGATTCTTTCTAACTTGTGAATATGCTTCGATGTACAGTAGTCGATTCCGAATCAATAAGGGAGTTTGAAAGTAATCTTGATAAAGCATGGTGAAGACAAGATTTGAAGTTTGATTATAAAGCAAAAATACAGAACAGTAAAATTTTTGCGTCTGCTACCGCCGCCGCCAACATCGTGAACGACTGCAGCAGTGCAAGTACTGGTACTGAGCTGGATACACAGGCCTAGTTTGCCTTTTTCCAGAGGATCTACTGTACTGTAAGAAGAATGGAATGGTCAAACACACACGAAAAATCTCCCCTACCCTCACCCATCCACCATAACAGACATTTCATGTACATCATTAATGTGGTTAATAGATTGTTGGTGTCCTATTAATCTTTTGTTTTCAGTTGGCTTTGCATAGGATACGGTAATCTAGTGTAGGCTAATGGTATACGCTTTGCCGTGAATTGCGGTTACCTCCCTAATATATCGATAAACATAAATGTGTATACAAATATATTGTGTAAAATGAGACAATAAATATCAGTACAGATAATTGTTAAGCCTAGTCCTTATACAGTAGGCTCACATATCTCGATCAATCTCATCTCGATATTTCGCATCTCGATGCCACCTTCAAGCTCTCCCCAATCACAAATCTCGATGAAAAAACGTTAATCTCGATAGCTAATAGCTAAATATCGATGCTAGATGCTTATATACTAATATAAACAGATTAATCTTGGCCAAATCGATGTGTGAACCTCACAGTCATTGTGTTTTGTTCACCTGTATACTAATGTACCGCTAGTATCGATCGTCTCAAGCGGTAGTCTAACCTGTCTCTGCCGCTTTCATTTACGTAGTAATATAAATTACTTTACCATGTTTTAATATACATTATTATTTGTATGAGGAAAATCTAATATAATAATAGTAAAGACAAAAGAAAACTTGATTAAACTTTATACCATGGAAAATTTATTGAAGTCGGTAGATCTAGCGGCCACTTGGTGTACCAGTCACACATCCGCCATTCGCTTGAAAACTTGTATTGTGAAGTCGTCTACCTGGACCTTTTTTTTATCGCATTCATAAAATGCCGGTACTAGTGGTGACAGGGTGAGGGAAGCAATTGCAAGAATTGTTGACGGTGACTGTGCGCCGGGTGCGGAGACGCAGTAACCTAACTGCGTTCGCCTCGGAACCAACAATAAACCACACAAACCTCTTTATCAATAAATATAAGGTAAAAATAAAACTCTTTCATTATTAATTTTATCTATTTTAACATATTATATATATTGCATGTGATTGTGGGGGGCAAATGTGAAAATTGACAGATTTGATGTAGGTTAGTCGGAAAGTGGCTGGAACCGATTGTATTTTTTCCCATAAGAAGTTAACTTCGCATCTCGATATTTCGAATCTCGATCGGTATTTGTGGGAACCAATTATGATCGAGATTGGAGATTCCACTGTACATGAAGATATTAGACAGTTTCCAGACGGCGATAGATGATAAAGAGCTTTGTGCTTTATATACAAAATAATAACAAAACTTTACTCTTATTGACCGTTGCCATCTGATAGGTACTGTATGCATCTGTAGTTTTATGAATGAACTAGGCCTATATATATTTGGGTAAAATTACTTAAGATATGTTCATAATAATCCAAACATCCACACATATTAACCCCTTATTGGCGGCACTCGACTTAAGTCGTGCACCAATTTGCAGCAAGTTAGGAGCATTATTAAGGCTTTTAAAGGGTTAAAATCGAGTGCAAATGGCCGGGAGCGCAGCGGGCCACAGCCGACTCCCAGGGCTTACCGCCGCCCATTAACTCATGTTTCCTGTGTTCTCGAGAGGCCGGCAGTGTAGCCAGTAGTGAGCATAGCTGGGAAAAATATACCGCTATACGCTAAACTCCCATGTTCGTGGCACCACTGCAAGAGAACCACGAGTGCTACATAGCTCGTTCTGGTCTCATTTTGAAGCTTTTAGCGCCTAGTTTTTTGCTGAATAAATTTCTTTTCATGCAGATACTTGATTGATCATTCAGGAGGGCCTGAATATGCCCAAATGAGCCCAAAACACCCCGCTAGACAAGGGTTAAAGGAGAGAGCTCAATATTCAGTCTTATCATCTATTTATCATATTGTTTTATGTTACTGCTTTCAAGCTTGTTATTTAGTAGTAGCCTCTACGTCTCCAACGTAGAGCTATATACTTAAAGTATAATTCCGTTCCGCTCTGGAGCGGGCAATTATCGTAATCACTAGCGCGATTAAATCGACAACATCTAGAGTAGCACCTTACTCTCTCTACTAGGTACGTTGTACACACTTTTGAGGCTACAGTACTATTTTAAAGGAAATTAAAATATTGATGAGAAAGAAAAGAGAAAATTGCAGAACATTGTCCATCCTATCTGGCTCCTTAATTAAACCGTTGTCACGGGTCCACTGCACAACCCGACCGGGTTCATTAGATCATTCCTTTTCGCGCTACACTCTATGACGCACACACTTTTTCTGGTGCTCTGTTTTTGTGCCTACCACTCCTGTCACCTCCCCTTTGGGGGAGTTGTGGGCCTTATTTAAGGTACCTGTGATTCTAGACAGATGATACGTGCTGTAGGCACACTAAAAAAATGGGCTCAAATGTGTTTTTCTTGGAGTGTAGCGTCGAAACTGGAGGTTACTTAATTTTTTGCCATCTGCGCATGCGTCGCCGCTTGGGCGACACTCGTTCATTTAGGCTTTGCCTTTTGTATTAATTTCACTTGCGGTGGCTTTAGTTTTGTCTTTAGTAAGTTTCTTGTCATTATAGTTTTTTGTCACTGCCTTTATTTTTGCTTTTCTTTTTGTGAAATTAGGCCTAGGCTTACTTGTGCCCTTCTAGTTGGTTGGAATGGGGGCGCTGACCCTTGTAGGGCCGATCCCTTTTGGTGGTCTTTTTACTTGTTGCTGCCTCTCTTCAAGAGTGCAGGAACTAGTGCGCCAGGTAATTTCATATATTACTGCCTCAAGTACCGAATAGGCTAACTTCCGAGTTTTGGCCTAGCCTGGGGGGGGGGGGGGGGGGCGTTTGGATTTCAACACTGTGGCAACCTCAATCTGGCATACAATGCTCACTTTTTGATTGACGGACCCAGTGCTCTGTCTCCCTGGATACAGTCCCACAAAACCGCAAACGTATCCCGTTCTGATGAGTTTTTGTTCAGTCTACTGCCCCTCCTACAGTCTTGATTATCCCTCATCAAGGGTACAGTAACTGGTGGCGCCTTGTAATTTCATATATTACTGGCTCCAGAACCGATTAGGCTAACTTCCGTTTTTAGCCTAGCCTTGATCAGGGGCGTTTTGGATTAGACTGCGACTCTGCGGCCTCCTCAATCTGGCATACTCTGCCCCTGTATTGATATTACGGCCCCAGTGCTCTGTCTATCTGACGCTTCGGTCACTTGTTGCTTACCCTCATCAAGAGTACAGTAACTGGTGACTCCCTGTAATTTCATATATTACTGGCTCTGGTACCGAATAGGCTAACTTCCTTTTTTTCGCCTAGCCTATTCCAATTCATTATTAATCTGACTCAGGTACCGAATAGGCTAACTTTTTTAGCCTAGCCTAGAAGGGGGGCGTTTGGTGTACAACTCTGTGGCCTCCTCAATCTGGCATAAATGCCCCTGTATTGATCGGCGGCCCCAGTGCTCTGTATTCCTGTCGCTACGATCCCTTGTTGCTTACCCTCGTGAAGGGTACGGTACCTAGTGGCTCCCTGTAATTTCATATATTACTGACTCAAGTGCCAACTAGGCTAACTTCCGAGTTTTGGCCTAGCCTAGGCAGGGGGGGGGGGCGTTTGGCTTTCAACACTGTGGCAACCTCAATCTGGCATACAATGCTCACCTTTTGATTGACGGCTCCAGTGCTCTGTCTACCTGGCCTCAGTCCCACAAAACCGTGAACGTAGCCCGTTCTGATGTGTTTTTATCTGACAAGTTTTTATTCGGTCTTCTTCCCCCCCACTACGGTTGTGCACTTGATTACCCACAGGCTCTCCCGCGCCTGATGTGCCTTTAGGAGGGTTACCTTTGGGCCCCTCCGCTTTGGAAGGGACTTTTATTTTACTGGCCTTCCACCTTCCTGGGTGCCACAGACCTCTCAGACGTACCGATGGGTTACCGCCCTGGGTCGGGTACTCCCCGCTCTAGGTCGGACCTTTCATTTACGGTCCCATGGTCTCACTGGGCCCCTCCGATCTAGAACGGGACTTTCCGTTCTATGTCAGAGGTCTGTTTTCACGCTGTCTGTTACCCACAGACGCTCCCACGTCTGCTGTGACTTGCCAGGCTACCTTTCCTGGGTCCTCGGCTTACGGCGGGGCCCATCTGGGCCTCTCCGCTCTCGGACGGGCCTTTTCCCTCACGCACTACTGCCGTCTCATACCACTTCCCGCGCCTGAACGTACGAGTCCGTATACGGACGGTTCCGCCCGCCTTGGAACGCGGACGTTCCCGCTCGATGTCGGTACTTTTCCGCTCTCGAACGGACGTTGCCGTTTACGGTCGCGCTAGTCTTGCCTCAGTTTAGGCCTAGACTGGTCGTCCTGCACTTCCATTAAGACATATTTTAATGCTCCTTTTTACCAGGCTGTGCTTTCTGACCTACAGGACCTCTTCACTGATACCGGCCTTAAGGTATCGGTCTCCATTATATTTTGGGGTGGGGTTTCCTTCAGTTCTTCAGAGGGTTGAGCCTACCCCTTGGTTTTTTCTGACCTGGGGTTTGGGGCTCTTTGGCCTGTTGCTGGTTCCCCTATGGCCTTCCTGATCCTCCTTTTGGAGGGTTCTCTTCAGCTTTAACTTTCAGGGGGACATGGGGGGGGGGGGGCACTCTCCTTCATTGGACGGGACCCCAGTCTCCAGTCCTAGTGCGAGCTTTTAGGCTACTCCCTGACCTGGTGACTGTAGCCTCTTCTGGAATCTCTGATCTTTATTTTGTGCATGACCTCATGACTGATAATCCTGCCTGGCCTCCCATTTCGGAGGCACTCTTTGGCCTTCTTCTTAAGGATTCATCGACTTTCAGTGGTTTTTTCGTGGTGCTTCCGACCAGGCTTTCGTCTTGTCTCTGCCAATGACATATATGCGTGCATTGCCATGGCCTTTATTTTCATTGTGCTTACAAACAGGCTTTATTCTTGTTACTGTCGATGACATACATGCATGCCTTCCCATGGCCTACACGGGGTCTTCACAGGGTTTTTTTCTGGTTCCAGTGTAGTATGTCTACTTCGCTCTGATCTCGCCACGGGTTCCTCACCGGGTGGTGAGTTCCACCCATCCTACATTCGTCCTACATCCTACATTCCGCTCCAGAGCGGATTTCCGCCCCCGAGCGGAGCGGCCCGTTCTGGTCCACTCCTCTCTGGGTCGGTGCTAGGGTGCTTTGCTTTGCCTCTGTATAGGGACTCGGTTGCAGTAGTTCACAGACTTCTCCTTTTCATCAGATGGTGCTCCCACTCTACTCTGATGGTATCCTTGGGCGTCTTCTTCTCTTCAGTACCTTCACCCTTTGGGTATTATTCTTAGCCTCTTCCTTTATAAGGCTTTTCATGCCTTCCTTCTCGGGACTTGCACAGGGTTCTTTGCACTTGCTGGTTCGCCTGGTCTCTCCCTGACCCTCCGCATGGGGGGTCCCTCTTCACCCCTCACCACGCACAAGGGGGGGGGGGGGGGGGATACTCACTTTCATGAAAGGTGCTCCATTTGCAGGGTGTAGTGACCACTTTTGTGCGTTTTTCTGCCCTCGTGCCTGTTTCGAAGGGCCCCCCCTTTTTGGTCCTTCCCTGCCTCAACAGGGGAAGGGGGTACTCTCCTATCAAGGATTCAAGGGTTTTTTACCAATATTGTGCTTGCACACATTTCCTGTGCTTCATACATGGGACATCAGTATCTTTTACTTTCCAATTGCGATGTGGATGTTACTTCCTCCTTGCACACGCCATAGGCGTGCGCGTCGGAAGTCTTCAAGGCGCCAGATCACCTTTCCTCCAAGTGCCTCGTTCGGGCGTCCTGGCTGTTTCCGAGGACTCCGCAACGAAGGTGGGTCGTCGCTCTCCTTCACCATCCCGCCGACGATCTCCGACTCCTCTGTCCGGTTCAGGCCATCCATGTGGCTCCCTCCAAGGCTCAGGAGGCCACCGCTGAACGGTTTTGCCTCCATCCGCCCCATGCTTATGTACATGGCGGTATTCTTGGGACGCTCTACTACCGTCCCTCCTATTTACCTGTGGTAACTCTTTGTGGCCCGCCTGCTTTCTTCCCCTGCTCTGCCTGGGGCGCTTCATACATGGGCCATCGGTATCTTTTTCCTTTCCGGTTGCAGTGAGGATGTCCTTTCCTCCCTGCGCACACCGTGGGGGTTCCCGTCCTGCCATGCCCGTTGGGACATGGAGAGTCCTACCCATGTCTCGTGCTCCAAGCGCGATGGGTTTACCCCTCGGAGGTGTAGACCGTGTCTCGTCGATCTTGACCTTTGAGTCTCGTCCTACGTTCCCGGACGCTGTAGAGGCAAGGTCTTGCCTCTGCGCTCCATGATTGGGGTGTCGCTCTCTCTGTCAAGGACCACCTCCGACGGTTTCCGCGCTTCCTAGACGAAGGGGTGCGTGCCATGCTTCCCCTTTCCTCTGCTGTCTCCCTGGCGCCTGAACGCTTTTCCCCCGGTGCCTCGTTCGGACGTCCCTACTGTTTCCGAGGACGCCGGGTCGTAGGGGAGATGCCGCTCTACTTCACCACGTCGCCGACGGTCTATGGCTCCACTCCGCCCTGTCTCTTCCCCTGTACGATCTCCGGGCGTGCTTCCGTACTGGGCGGTGTTCTTGCCTACGTCACCTGCTCTACCTGTGGTTGCTGCTCCGGTTGTCCATCCTCCCACTCGCTCCCAGGCGGCATCGACTTCTTTAGTCATGCTCCCTGCGTGTAGCCTGGGGCTGGTTGGTTGGCCTGTCCACGTTCCGTCCCTCGGGACGTTTCGGGTCCCTAACAGACGTCGCTTCCATTCCCTTTACGGGAAGCCGTCATCGTGGGGGAACGTGGCGGCATCCCACCCGGAAAGAGCTCTTACACATGCACAAGGGTGCGCCCGGTGCCTGCGAGTTGGCAGGTACAGCTCGAAGCCTTTGCTCGACACAGCGTACAAAGGAGTACAAAGGAAATCAAGCAACAACAGGTCTAGTGACCCTTCTAGGTTGCTTGTCCTCCAAAACACTGAGGATCAAGTGTCCAAACAGTGGTTTAGAGTGGGTAAGGGAACATTGGAAAGGGAACTACTGCCCTGCCACGTTAAGTTAGTAGGGGACATATGGGTTAGTAACTGAGGGGAGGATAAAGTTATTCATTTACAAACGCAGTCAGTCGCGGGTTTGATGCGAGATATTTGTCTAGGCGGAATTTAAATGAATCAACGGTGCTGCAGTCTATAACGTCTCGGGGAAGCCCATTCCACAAGTTGACAACTCGATTGAAGAAGAAATTCTTAGATTCGTGCGAGTTAAAAGATTTACCAATAATTTTGCAACCGTTTCCCCGCGTGTAATTAGATTGGTCGATAGTGAAGTACTTACTACAGTTCATATTGTCGATGCCTTTGATGATTTTGAACACTTGAATTAGTCCTCTTAATCTGCGCTGGGTTAAAGGAAATAGATTAATTCTCTAAGACGCTCTTCGTATGGTTTGTTCTTTAGGCTAGGTATCATTTTGGTAACTCTACGTTGAACTCGTTCTAGCTTGTTTATATCTTTTTGGTAATAAGGGCACCAGGATTGAACGCAGTATTCCAGAAGAGGGCGGACTAAGGAATTGTAAAGGGTTAGGATAACTTCTTTGGATTTATGCTCAAATGACCTGCCTATAAAGCCAATTATTTTGTTTGCCTTCTTAACAACTTCTGAACATTGTTGACTCGGTTTTAGGTTACTCGATATTGTTACTCCCAGATCAGTTTCTCTGTTTACATTCTTAAGCTGAGTGCCATTCATCGAATAGTTTGCTTTCTCATTTAGGTATCCGACATGTAGTACTTTACATTTATCCGCATTGAAACTCATTTGCCAAATTTGGGCCCAACATGACAATTTATCTAGATTGTGTTGCATATCGTCAACTTGTTCTTTTGAAAGTACGCTATTTGCAATTTTTGTATCGTCAGCAAATTTTGAGATTGTGCAGGTGAGACCCTCATCTATGTCGTTGATGTAAATTAGAAAGAGAATTGGTCCTAGTACCGATCCCAAGGTTAAGGCCTTTGATATTGATATTGATATTGATTTGGTATTGATAAATACGCTCAATGTACATGTACATGTACATGTCGATGCGCCCACTCTGTCGGCCTCGTATGAGTTTCAGTAGTGTCATTCCATAGTTTATCTTTTCCTGTTCCTTGTGGCTGACGGAGGGCGTCGACTTCGGGGTTCAGTCGGAGATGGGTTCTTCACCACTCCCTCCTGTCGGCTGCTCCTCCGTGTCGAGCCTCGTCATGCCTTCATCCGGGGTTTCACCTCCATTTTGGGCCTGGTTCTTTGCCCCTACGTTATCTTTCTGAACGTATGCCACGTTCCTTCACGCCACCAGAGAAGGGTGCCCTGGAACGTGTTCACAAGCCCTGGCGGCGCACTGCTCGCATGCTCTCCACCCTCTTCGAGCGACTGCACCTAGCTCGGCTTCGCCTCTGGCTTATTGTAGCCCCACCGACTAGGGTGCACGGGAAGGGTGGGGCCCAATTCGGGCGTGTGCGACTGCAGCTCGCCATCGCCTCCGTCGGCTTCATTCAGTGTCCCTTCCATGAGGCTGCGCGTTGTCGCCAGTCTCTGTGGTTTTCCTTCTGTACACTGGGGCCGGCTGGGGTCCGCACGTCGCTGTTGCTTTCTGTGCTCCCTCCGGAGGGGCTCTTCTCTGCACCTGCATGGCAGGGGTCTTCCCTCTTTGCTGCTGCGGGGCTCTTCGCTCCCCATCCGCCTGGGATGTCCCGACCTTCCTCAACCGCTTCCTCTTTGTTGAGGTTGGCAGACCGGCTCGTAACGAGGCCGCCAGACTCGGGGCCCCTACCGGCTCTTGCGTCCCCACTCTCGGTTTAGCTTCGCCGTTCGTGGGCACGCCGGGTAATACGGCGGGGTCTGTCCCGAAGGTGCCGGTCCACGTTTCCACTCCGGCGACCTGCGTGACATCGGCCCGTCTCCCCAGACGTCGCCGTTGTTATTCTGTCCATGCACGTGGATGGGATTATTCGGGAAGTCTCGCCTCCCCAGTCTCGCTTCTTGTCGCATGTCTTTCTGGTCTCCGTGACGGACAGCGAGGTGTTGTGACCGGTGGTCGACCTGTCGTGCCTCGTATTGATGACTCTCATTATGTCACGTTCGGCGGTTTACCCTTCGGTCTCCATGTCGCCCCTCGTGTCTTTACGACCCTCGTCGGACTGGCCTTGCCTCCCCTGTTCACTCGGGTTCTTCCGCTCCTCTTTTCCTTGGTGGGTGGGATCTTCTCCGCGAACTCTCCGCACACTGTGTACACGCCGCTCTCCTTGTTCCTCGTTCCTCGGTTCGGTTTCCTAGTCGCCGTTCCCGAGTCCTGCCTTCCACCGTCGCACGATGTGCCGTGGGCGGGCCTTGACTGGGACAGGTCGAGCACGCCTGTCTTCCTGAGTCAGGTGACTGCGTAGTCTTTTCGTTCTTCAGGACCTGGCGGGGTACCTGTTTTGCCACGCACTCCTTTCCACCGTCGCACTGCGTGTACCCTGCCTACCCGGGACTGCCGACCTATAGGCGGTTGCTTTGTCGATGGGACAGAGCACCCGGGTAGTTTGGTCTTTCCAACACACCGTATTCGATGTGTTTCCGCCACCCGACGCCCTTTTTGGTGTGCAAAATCCTTCGCAGGCTGAGTGGGTACATGGACTTTGTTTGGTTGTTCACTTCCATCTGGCCGGCACACGCCTGGTCCGCTCAGCTGTGGCGGTGGCGCCCGAGTCCTGTTCCCCTATCGTTCCCCGATTTCCACTTGGGATCGATTGGTGGCCTCGGGACCTCGTTGGCCTTCACATCGTGGATGTTTGTGAGGCAGGGTGGCTGCCGACGTTTAGTCGATCTTTGACTGTCAAATCCTCTCCACTGGACACATTCTCAGTGGCAGACTTCCGTCTCTCACTGGCACGGTTTTCCTTCTGGGATGACCAACACATCACGGACACGCCTGTCGGTGGCGTTCGTGTTTCCCTACCTCATTTGGTTATTTTTGAGATGCGTCCCAACATATGCACCACGCTTAGGACCCGCCTGTTGGCCATTTGGGTACCGTTTGAGTCATTCACGGGGTTGGTCGTTCCTCACAGGGCATTGGATTTCCTCATGCGGGCCTGCTTTGGACTTAGGCCTACCCCGCGTCGGATTCCTCCTCCGTGGTCTCTGGCGGAGGCTCTCCCACTGCTCTCTTCTGCCTCTTACACTATTTACCCCGCGCCTGAACACTTCCATGCCATAACACTGTTCCTTCTGGCTTTGGCGGCGGGTGACGGCGTCTCTGAGATGGCTGTCATGTCTAGGACCCGGCATTGCTTCCGTTCTCTCCCGTCCTTGGGTCAGTTACTTTGGCTCCGTCTGTTCGTTTTGTAGCTACAACCGTACACGCCACTCCCGTTTTTAGGCCTTTCCTGTACCGGCTTCCACACGTGGTAGGGTTCATCGTCCGTTATGCCCGGTTCACACCCTGCATCCGTATGTGTACTCGGCCAGGCCAGTGTCGGGGTTGACATTACGGGTGGCGCCTACGTCCGATAGGAGGCTTGATCGCCGTGCTGTGGGACTTCGCCTGTGTCGGGTTCTTCGGGCCAGTAACCCGTACGTTCAGGGCACAGCTCATGCCTTCCGTTCGTATGCTGCTCCATTCAGGTTTTACTTGATTTTTCTCGCCCGGACTTTGCCGACATAGGGCTTTGGTCTTCCCCCACCACGTTTGTCTCCTCCTCTCTGTCGTTGTCCACCGACAGACCGGGGCGTCCTTGTAGTGCGTTGGGCCTGCAGGTTCCCTCGGGGTCTACCTGCGGGGTTCCTTCTGTCTCTTGTCCTTCTCCTGTCCTGTCCTTCCTTATTGGGGGTTGGGGGGGGGGGGGGGGAAGGGTATTCCACTATACCCATACTTGCACCTATGTTAAAGATTAATAACTGGGCTCAGCTTTTGATATACTTTCTAGTCTTAAGTATACTACATTCTTTCGGTATGTCTTGTCCTCATACCACTGAACTTTTCTCATATGGCTTTTAGTGCTCGTCACTGACACTGCTCATGTAGTTTCTCGTCACATCCTGTACGGTACTCCTTTTCGGCGTATGCCGGCATTTACTCGTTACAGTATGGGTCGTCCTGCTTTCTTCCGGAAGGAGGGGGGGGGCATCCTGGAATTTATATTCATCAATATGAAATGCATCATTCTTTGTCTTAGGCTAAGTTATCTCATGGAATAAGACTTGACTGTACTTGACCTCTCTTGATATGCACCTGTCTGTACACTCTTTATATAAACTCTCTTGTTTAAGTCGGTCTTTCCATGGTCCTGATATTTCCTAAGGGCTAAGTTTGTGTTTTTTCGCTTGGATGTCCGCCTCCAATTTGTTACTCTAGCTCTACGTTGGAGACGTAGAGGCTACTACTAAATTGGGAGGTTTGACACTCCCAATACCAAAGAAGGAAAACCTTCTATTTGGTAGGTAGCCTCGGAGTATCCAACGTCATAGTATCCCGCCCTCATGCCGTACCCCTGCCCATCCAATCTTGTCTAATTAACTTGATACCTGGATGATCTAATGAGTGAGAGCAGTGGAAATGAATTACTTAAGGAGTGCGTGCGGAGTTACATGGAGGGATAGACAGACTAATGAGGAAGTAAGAAGGAGGTGTGGTGTGGAGGTAGATGTGCTGGAAAGTGTGAAAAGGAACAACTTGAGATGGTTCGGCCATATGGAACGTATGGAAAGCGAGAGAATGACTAAGAGGGTGTACGAGAGCGAGGTGGAGGGACAGAGGGGGAGAGGTAGACCGAATATGAGGTGGAAGGATGGAGTGAGGAACTACATGAACGAAGGCGGTGCTGGTTGGGGGGAGGGGCGTCGACTGACTGGGGACAGAGGTGCATGGGGGTGGTTCGTTCGTGGCCACCCCTTCGGGGATCACGGCGTCAGGCAATAGATAGATAGATAGATAGATGATCTAATGAACCCGGTCGGGTTGTGCGGTGGACCTGTGACAACGGCTTAAGGAGCCAGATAGGATGGACAATGTTCTGCAATTTTCTCTTTTCTTTCTCCTCAATATTTTCATTTCCTTTAAAATAGTAGCCTCAAAAGTGTGTACAACGTACCTAGTAGAGAGAGTAAGGTGCTACTCTAGATGTTATCGATTTAATCGCGCTAGTGATTACGATAATTGCCCGCTCCAGAGCGGAACGGAATTATACGATAAGTATATAGCTCTACGTTGGATACTCCGAGGCTACCTACCTAATAGAACGTTTTCCTTCTTTGGTTGGGAGAGTGTCAAACCTCCCAATTGTTTCCTTAATATATTTTCCTTACATCTTTGATTGTTTGAAATCAATACAAAAGCACATTGTCTTGTCCGTGTGTGCTAAAACAGCCTGGTACAACACAAACTTGACCAGTCTCTTTGAGTACAAGCGCGTGGCAGCCCCGTACCATAGGGCCAAGGCTTGGTTTGTTTATTATTGTCACGTGACCTGACGTCACGGCCACACTATGAATAAGGGATATAGATAGATGCATTAGATACTGTAGATACATAGTTTATCTATGTGCTGGAAGGATATTATAGTTTTCAATGCCATCACATTAGAAATGATTCATAGATTACAAAAAGTCCAAATAAGACGTAGTTATGTTAATGTATAAGGGATATAGATAGATGCAGTAGATAGATACATAGAGTTGCTAGGTCCAACCGATCGATCAAATACGAACATATATGAGACAGACTTAGGTTTCTGAAAAGACAAAGGAGACATTTGTATTGACTTTCATTCTATTGTGTGTGTGTTGGAAGGATAATATTTTTTTCAATTTCATCGTATTAGAAATGATTCATAGATTTAAAAAAATACCAAATAAGACATAGTTACTGTATATTTATGTACAGTATAAGGGAGATAGATGCATTAGATAGATAGACATACAGACATTTGATGCATAAATAACATTCTTAATAATTTATATATACTGTACCTAGGCTTGGGCCGCCACCCGTGTATGATCCCGACTTTTCCGTGTTGTGGCCGACTTTGGAACTTTTGGGGTTACCGTGTCCAAATGAATCTGTGTATATAAAACGCCTGTATATCGAGACCTGACTGTATTAAAAAAAACAAGGTTATGCATTGTAGATTGAGACGAGGCAATTTGGAAAAGAGCGGTGCATACCCATGTGCAGTGTGTGGAAAGGGTGTGGGCGTTAACTCGATTCGGTGTAGCATCTGTCGATGTTGGGTGCACCATGGGTGTAAGCGCTGTAGTAGAATAAAAGGACCCATACCGAAGGATAAGTCAGAAATTTGAGAAATTTGAGTGCGTAGTGTGGAAAGGCGAGCTTGTGTTAACCCTCCAGCCCCGGCTATGTATTATATATATATTCCCCGAAAACCGGGAGTTTTGGCCGAAAAACGTCTAGCCTAGGCTACCGTATCTTTGTTATTCTGACTGCTTCCGCATTCCCGCGCATCCCCAAGCGTAGATGTGTTTCTTACCTGTAGAATGGCGTTAAGTAGAGCTCTCTAAGTCAACTGGTTCAGTTGTGATGATGATTTCATTGGAGATAACTTTATGGCAAAAACAGCCACTTTACACTACTTTTCGATACTTAACAACAACATACAGGCACCCACGAACAAGCGACGCTCTCCTTCTTGTGGCCGGAGGTGCGGGGCGTCGGTCCAGCCGGCTGTTGTTTACATGCGTCGGACCGACGCCTCGCACACCAAGCTCACAGGCTTTCAACCACTGGGCGTTAAAGAGCCCTTCCGGGCAGCTCTGGTATGCTTTTTTATGGGCGTTCAAGAGCCTTTCCGGGAACCAAGGGTTAAATGATGATCTTGTGGCGGTGAATTTTGGAATGAGTCATTGGAGCTGGTGGACAAGTTTTGTTACCTAGTAAATACCATCTCTGCCAGTGGTGGGACCACTGTCGCTAGAATTAGATGTGGCTGGGGGAAGTTCAGAGAACTGCTGCCCATTCTGACCATGAAAAGAATGCCTCTCCCCCTGAAGGGAAAGGTGTATGCCTCATGTGTTAGAAGTGCAATGACGTATGCCTCAGAAACATGGGCCGTTAAAGTAGAGGATGTCAAGAGAATGGAACTTAATGAGATGAGAATGGTGCGATGGATGTGCGGGGCCAGGCTCCAATATAGAATAACAAATGATGAGCTGAGGAGACGTTTAGGTATAAAGAGTAGCGACGAGATGCGTACAAGTAGACTGGGAGGGTATGGACATGTGGAGAGAATGGATGAATAAAATTGAGTGAAAAGATGCAGGTCTGTGATTGTGGAGGGACCTGCACCAAGGGGTGGACCGAGGAAGACCTGGGATCGGACTATGCGTGCTGATCTCACATCCAAAAGCTTGACAAGTGGAGCAGCCCTTAACAGGGTTGCCTGGAACACCACCATTAGGACAAGAGACTGAAACTGCATGTATGTGTGGAGCACTCAGTTTAAAAATGTTATGTATGTATGTATGTATTTTATTCTTTCCATAATTCAGGCTCGCCACTTGCTGGAGTAAACTTGTTCAGGCGTTGCCACAGACCAAGTGTTGACTGCATGTACAGTATATCTCACTATTCATTTATGTTATTCTGTTGCTTGTATATTATTTTGTATTTAATGTATTTAATGCAATGAAATGAGAATGGTGAGATGGATGTGTGGTGCCTAACTGCAAGATAGTACTGTATATCAAATAAAGAGCTAAAGAGAATGTTAGGTTGAGTATCAGTGATGAGATGCGTACTAGCAGGCTTGGATGGTTTGAAAATGCCCAACTTGATATAACATTATAGGACGATATAGCATCTAGTGACGTCTGGCAATGGTGCATAGGGAAGTAAGAGTGAGTGATAGCGCAACTGACCACGAAAAAAACAAAAATCTGATTTAATTTTTATTTTTCCTGTGGCTTACGCATATATGACGTTCAGGCTTGCCGGTGTGAATGTTGGAAGTATATGTGGTAGAGCAAATGAAGTTGTGGAAGTGCTTGAAAGGAGAAGAGTGGATGTCTGCTGTGCCCAGGAAACCCGATGGAAGGGGTGTGGTGCACAGTAGATTGTGGAGAAGAACAAGAGATAACGGTTATATTGGAAGGGGGATGAATCAGGAAACCGAAAGGAGGAGTGGGTGCACTGGTATCTGAGGAGTTGGAGAAGAGTGTGATTGAGATAAAGAGCGTAAATGGAAGATTGATTGTTTTGAAAATGAAAGCTGGTGAAAGAATTGTATATGTGATATCGGCATAGGCTGTGCCTCACAGGTTGGATGAAAGAGAGAGCAGAAAGAGGCCTTTTGGAACGACTTCATACATACATACAAGTTTAACCCTTCCTACCCGGGCTGTCTTACCCAATGACGGTCGCCCCTACCCGGGCGAAATGGCTGAAAAACATCTAGGCCTAGGCTACCGTATTTATGTTTATTTTCACTGCTAGAACTTTCCCACTCATCTATAATCGTAGTGCGGTTTTCAATCTGTATTTTGGCATTGAGTAGAGCTCTGTAAGTCAACTGGTTCAGTTGTGATGACGATTTCAGTGGAGCCAATATTGCAGAGATGTTGCCAATATGGGGGCTTTTCAGACACTAATTTCGTCATGACGTCAGAACAATAACATTGAGGAGTCTTCTCCTTGTTTTCGGAGGTGCGGTGACGAACGCTTGGGTTTGTTGACATAAGTCGTACGCACGGCGTTCAGACCAAGCTTAATTAGGCTATTAAGCTGCTGCCTTAGGTAAGGCATACCGGGTAGCGGCCCTTCTTTCGAGCTGTCCTTACTTAAGGCAGACCGGTTAGGAAGGGTTAAAGACCGTTTGTCCACAGAAGCTGTGGTTACAGTCTCACGTCCTAAATGGCAGCTTTCCAGGCGGTCCTGTCAAGGGCCGCCTGTGTTGTCAAGTTCTTAATTTGAGATCGGACCGGAGTACCCGAGCCCACGTCATTCTAGGTCCACCCCTACGCGCAGCTCCCCCCAAGTTCACAGTCCGGCATTTCTTCACCCAGTTCTGATCATCCATTCTCTCCACTGTCCAAACCAACCAAGTCGGCTTGTGCGCATCACTTCACTGATACTCCTAATGCCCAGACGCCTTCTCAATTCCTCACTCGATACCCTGTCCCTAAGATTAACCCCACACATCCATCTCGCCATTCTCTTCTCATTCCGTTCCATTCTATTGACATCCTCCGCTTTAACCGGCCACGTCTCAGAGGCATAGGTCATCGCGCTCCTAACACACGAGTGTCGTTTCGGGCCTCTCGTAGTATGATACTACAGTCGTAGGTGGTGACCTAAATGGGCATGTGGGAGCATGTGCTGATGGGTACAAAGGTGTACATGGTGGGAAAGGGTATGGAAGAAGAAATCTAGCATGCAAATTTATACTGGAGTCCTGTGTTGCACTCAACATGGTTGTGTGTAATACCAAGTTCAAGAAAAGGCTGAATCATCTGATTATATATAGTTCTTCGGGCACCAGTAACCAGATAGATTACTTCTTAGTGAACAGGAAAGACTGGAAGTCTGTTTGGGATGTAAAGGTCATCCCCAGCGAAGAATGTATCTCCCAACACAAGCTCCTAGTTTGTGACTTGAGCTTAAGGCGAGATCCTGTGAAAAAGAAAGTATAATAATAATAATAATAATAATAATAATAATAATAATAATAATCTGGTCTTTTATTTCTCGCAAGCGCCAGTTCTTCCAGAGGAATTCACTAGCGCTCGTAACACATTGTACCACAATCAAGAGAAGTGTGGTGTAGTTCACCTGTAGTTCAAGCAACAACAACTATTTAACGTGGCAGCAGTTAGAGTCTGTAACGACCTGTCACTGTGCCACTTGCAAGATCATAACTCCTAGAAGAGAAAGGTTTTCAACTGTTTTTTGAAAGAGTCTATGGAGTTCAGCTGTCTAATTGATAAAGGCAATTCATTATATAACCTAGGACCCACGAAAGAAAAGGACCGATCAGAGAAAGAGGACTGCTGGATAGCTACCGGTTCATCAAGATCAGCACCTCATCACTGCTTCTCAGGATCGCACCAGAACGTGCCAAAGGGTGTCTCAAGAGATCAGCTACTTAGGTTTGCCAAACATAGGGGCCTTAAAAGTCATAAGACACAACTTGAACTCTATCCTAGCTTTAACTGGCAACCAGTGCAGCTCCATCAAATATGAAGAAGTGGGGGTTCTTGGAGGTAGATCAAATATGAGCCTCGCTGTTCTATTTAGTATGGACTGAACTTTTTGTAGCAAGTAATTAGGAAGGCCAACCAATAAGGCATTACAATAGTCCACAAGTGATAGGACAATTGAGTGAACCAATGTTAGAAGACAGCACTTGTTAAGAAACCGTCTCACTGAATACAAGTTTCTGATTTGGAGATTACAAATTTACATGCCCAAAAGGAAAGTATGGCTGCTGAATAAATCTGAATACAGTACAAGGATAGGTATCGCAGCGAACTGGAGGAAATGGAAAAGAATAGGGGCACTAAGCCAAATTATGTAAATAGCCAATTGTAACTTCCTTGAACATTGCCTTCTTGCCGCCACTGACAAATTCTGTGGCAAAACAAAGGCCCCCCCCCCAGGCATAAGACTTCCTGGTGGTGAAATGACAAGGTTGAAAATGCAATAAAGGAGAAAAGAAGGTGTTTCAAAGCATTGAAGAAAGGAGGCAGCAAGGAGAAATATCTGGCAGCTAAGCGAACTGCAAAAAAAGAGATATACAGTACAAGGCAAAGAAAATAATACAGGACCTGGTCATAGACCAAGTGACTAATGCAGAAAATCCCAATGGGATCTTCAATTTAGCTAGGCGAGTTAAGGATGACAGTAGATTTTAAGAGAACAGTGTGTCAGGAATGATAATGGGAAAATTGTGTACGCTAACAAAGAAATTAGAGATGCTTGGAAGGTACACTACGAAAGATTACTCAACGTGGAATTTGAGTGGAATAGAGAGCACCCCCCTCCCCCTCTTTGATAGCGCCAGCTGTTGTAAGCAGTGCAATAAATTAAATCAATGAAGGAAAAGCTGCAGGTTGCTCTGGCATTGTAGCTGAGATGATTAAAGCCTCAGGTGATGTAGGAGTGAGTTTGGTCACAGAGCTAATTAACTCCATCATTAGAGAGGAAGTAATCCCTGATGAATGGCACAAAAGTGTGATGGTAAGCACATTTAACCCATTGAGACCCAGCGTCGCACGTGATGCGTCGGCAGTTTGTTATCACCAACTCCCAGCGACGCATCACGTGCGTCCGGCATATTAAAATAATTTACGTGGCTCGTAAGGTAGGAAATGGCGGGAGAATAGGAGGGGGAGGTACCGTAGTGTGTGTGGGAGCCGGGCCGGTAGGTG
The DNA here is from genome assembly GCA_032716605.1 of Paralithodes platypus. NCBI lineage: Eukaryota > Metazoa > Arthropoda > Malacostraca > Decapoda > Lithodidae > Paralithodes > Paralithodes platypus. The sequence continues at coordinate 272,599 of CM064572.1, read as the reverse complement.
TGAGCGGGCCAAGACAGCCGCGCGGCCGGTGGTGGTGGGCTTAGTGGGGATACTTTACACCCTTAGTTCACCGCCACTTTGAACCTTCATTACTCCGGTCGTATGGGAGCTAGAGGCTTGAGATTTATGTGAGACCCTCCTTAGGATTATGCCGTACAATGCCATACTCAGTTTTCACCCTAGTGCTCCCGGGCGGGTGGTCATGCGGGGGGGACGAACTTTGGACCCCCCCGCCCCCCCGCCCCCCCAAATGACCGAGGTGATTTTTTTTTTTTTTTCTTCATTTCTCACCATTCTCTTCCATTTTGGCTCAACAAATTTTTTTGAGGCTCCCCCCCCCCCAAAAAAAAAAATAAACCGGGAGATTTTTTTATTTTTATTTTTTTCCATTTCTCATCCTTGTCTTCCATTTAGCAAACAAAAATAAGAAGTGAAAATGGCTTGGGACTGGGGTGAACAAAATATTATAACTAGCCGGGGCTCAACGGGTTTAGGGCAAGGCGGGACTCATGATAGGGGAAATTATAGGGGCCTCAAAATGCTTGACCAAGTCATGAAGGTCTGGGAGAGGGTCCTTGAAGGTATGATAAGGGAAAGCATTGCTATCGACTATATGCAGTTCAGTTCATGCCAGGATGTGGCACAATCGACGCTATCTTCATAGTCAGGCAGCTGCAGGAAGTATCTACTTAAAGATGGGGATCTGCATTGGTGTTTGTAGACCTGAAGAAGACCTTTGATAGGGTGCCCAGAGAAGTTGTGCAGTGGTCTATGAGACAAACTTGGCGTAGAGGAGTGGCTGGTGCGTTGTGATATGAAGATTACGAGGGACTCACGAACGGCAGTGAGGGTGACAGGTGTACTGAGTGAGGAGTTTACAGGTTCAAGATGGAGTTCACCAGGGCTCTGTGTAAGCCCTCTCTCCTTTGTTATGGTTCTGGAGGCACTATCTGGAAATTTTAGAGTTGGGCTCCCTTGGGAACTGCTATACGCATGTGACCTAGTACTTATCGCAGATAGTGTGGGGGATATCAAGGCCAAGTTAAAAAGATGGAGAAAGGGCATGCCAAGTAAAGGGTTAGGAGTCAATATAAATAAAACCAAGGTTTACACAGTAGATTAGGACTTGGAAAGGTAGAAAAAAGTGGTGCATACCCATAAGCAGTATGCAGAAAAGGGGTGGGAGCGAACTCAATACAGTGTAGAGTCTGCCTGTCTAACTGTGTCTAACTGTGTCTAACTGTCTTCGTGGTGCAATGCATAAGTGTGTTTATTTTCGGTGTGAGCGTCCTGGGTTCGAATCCCGGACTGCCACATGTTTGTTAATTTCATTAATCGAGTTTAGGAGTAAAGTTGGTTAGTGGAGAGAACATAATAATTAGCTGGGTACATCACGGGAAGAAACGTTGCACTAGATTAACGGGACCTCTACCAAAGAAGAAGTCCAAAATTGAGACATTTGTATGCATAGTATGGCAAAGGGAGTTTGTGTTCAATGACCGCCTCGAGAGTGTTCATTTTGGCAATGAGGCACTAGAGATGGTGGACAAGTTTTGCTACTTGGGAGATACCATCTCTGCTGGTGGTGGATCTGAGACTGCCACTATCGCCAGGCTAAGATGCGACTGGGGAAAGAACTTTTGCACTAATCACCATGAGAAGACTTCCTCTCCCTTGAGGGAAAGGTTTATGCTTCATGTGTTAGAAGCGCAAATGACACATGCTTCAGAAACGTGGCCTGTCAAAGCGGATGATATCAACAGAATGGAACCCAAGAAAATAAAAATTGTGAGATAGATGTGTGGTGCCAAGCTGCAAGATGGGATATCTAATGGTGAGCTGAGGAGAACGTTGGATATTAAGAGTATCAGTGATGAGTTGCGTACTAACTGTTGGACATGTGGAGAGGATGGATGAACTTTGGGTGAAAAGATGCAAGTCTATGAATGTGGAGGGAGCTGTACCAAGGGGTGGACCAAGAAAGACGTTGGATCAGACCTTGCGGTCTGATCTAGAATCAAAGAACCTGACAAGCGAGGCAGCTCTTAAACGGGGTTGCCTGGAACGCCCATTAGGACTTGAGACCGGAACTGCGCTTTGTGTGGAATACGCGGTCTTTAAATTTGTGTTTGTATGAAAGTTCCTTAGGAACTATTTATGGGTTATCTCCTAGGATAATTTTCGTTCTTGGTTCACGAATAAGCGTTTACCAGGTCCCCTAGGGCCGGACCATGGCCCCTAATACTAATTAGGCTCTACGTCATTGACTACGGAACTACTACTAAATGTAAGGTTTTCTTCCTTCCCTTCGGGTTGTCAAACTCGTAATTTGGACCCAGCACTCTTGACAAGGTGAATGAAATTGGCTGAAGAATTGGGGCAGTAACGGGAAAACCTTGAAAACCTTTAGCTTTGAACTAGGGATATCCCATCCTCAGAGGCAATGCACAACTATCAGTAGCTCAGAACGGTATAACTTGGACAACATGTAGGGCCTAGGGTATATTGTGGTGGTCTATCTATTTATCTATTGCCAGATGCCATGATCCCGAAGTGGTGGCCACGAACGAACAGCCCCCATGCCCCTCTGTCCCCAGTCACCGCTTTCACGCATATACTTCTTAGCTCCCCCTCCTTCCAGCTCTCTCTTGGTTTACCTCTCACTCTCCTACACTCTCTTAATAATTCTTTGCTTGCCATACGTTCCACATGGCCCAACCAGATCAAGGTGTTCCTTTTCACTCTCCAGCACATCTACATCCACACCACACCACTCTCGTACTTCCCATTCGTCTGTCTCTCTCCATTTAACTCTGCACGCAATTCTCAAGTAACTCGTATCCACTCTCACTTTTGGTTTGTGTCTCTTGGTTTGTGGTGGTACCAGTATGTAATCTTCAGCATTCTATATTATCTCTAAAGAGTTTTTATTTCTCTTATTATTTTATTTTTGTTTGTGTTGTTTTCAGGGTTGGGAGATAGGCCTGATGAACCCACATCCCTACTGAGTTTGGTGGTATGGGCCTTGGCACCTTTGATGGCTGTCTCATCACGGAGGAGATCGCCTATGCCTGTACCGGCATACAGACTGCCATTGAGTCTAACAACTTGGGAGTCAGTTCACCATTCAGTTTTGTATTTGCTTTTTTTTTTTTTTTTTTTTTTGTTTTTTTTTTTTTTTTTTTTTTTTTTTTTTGCCCCCCCCCTTCTATATTCCAACTTACTCCCTCTCGGGCATAGGCTGAGAGCCTGGACATTCACAGCTGTACAATGAGCAGTGAAGCCGTGAGGACTTGTTCCAGTCTAGGGAGTGAGACATGTGAAGCACGTAGAGTACAACGAGCACCTGCCATCTTGCCTTCACATGAGGCAAGGTGCTCACTCATGGCCCGAAGTGACCCCATCTCTGAAGACACCTCGTTCCGTGCTTCACTGTCTGACCCCCTACACTCGGACTCTCACTCTTACACACACACACAACGCCACCTGTTGAGCAGATAACTCACCAGGCATTGGCACCCCTATAGCATATTTTGAATATGGGAATACTCATACAGTGCTATTTAAATCAGGGACAATGAAGGTATTTTATTAGCATTTGGTGGGCTTTGTGGTAATGCACTGATACTAGGTACAGCACAAATTCCATCCCAATATATCTTCCATTGATACATCGGGATTTGAACCCGGGACCTTGGATTACCAGGCCAGTGGCAAGACCACTGCGCACACCTCCCTATAGAATGAATGTGTAAGAGAGTGCTAACACATCAATTACTAACGCCAAAGTGTATTCATTTAGTAAGTTGACCAGTTGTGTTGTTCCCTAAGCTGCCTGGCCGAACAGCCCCGAGTCCCTAAGGAAGGCCATGGCCACAGTCGGGCTTTCCCACAGAGCTCTCAAGGCGTGTAGATTATAGGTTTGACTCCTGTAAGGAGATAAAGAAAACCTAATATTAGTGGCCCCGTAATCATTGACGAACATGCCTATTACATCTTACAGTTTCTTACAGTAGATCCTCTGGAAAAAGGCAAACTATGCCTGTGTATCCAGCTCAGTACCAGTACTTGCACTGCTGCGGTCGTTCACGGTGTTGGCGGCGGCGGTAGCAGTAGCAGACGCAACATTTTTACTATTCTGTATTTTTGTTTTATAATCAAACTTCAAATCTTGTCTTCCCCATGCTTTATCAAGATTACCTTTCAAACTCCCTGATTGATTCGGAATCGACTACATACGGGGCAGTGCGTTCCACTCATTTACCACTCTATCACAAAATGAGTTCTTTCCTTCTCAAGCCTATTTCTTTCTTTGTAAATTTTCTTAGAGTGTCCTCTCGTTCTTGTTCCCTCCCGCATCAAGAAGATACCTTCACATACATCCTCATCGTACTTTCCTGACACTATCTTAAAAGTCTCTATCATATCCCCTCTCTTCTCCTATATGCCAGTGTCGGAAGCCCCAGTGTCCTCAACCTCTGCTCATAGCCGCGTTCTTCAACGTTGGTACCAGCTTGCTAGCTCTCCTCTGCACTTTCTCCACTGCTTCTATATCCTTTACCATATATGGAGCCCACACCTGGTTTGCATATTCCAGGTGCGGGCCTAACCAGCGCAGTATATAGATTCCTGAAGATTTCTTCGTCAAGTGACACAAATGGCCTCCTTATCAGCCTACAATTCTATTGGCTTTGTTTATCTTTTCCGCTAAATGTGAGAAATTTAACTTATTGTCTATCACTACTATATCCTTTCTGCACTCACTTCCTCCATCGCTTCATACATACTGTATCCTACCTTGTCTATCTTGCTGGTCCCAATCCGCATGTACTTGCATTTTTTGGATGAAAAGGCATTAACCAATGCTCAGACCATCCTTCATGCCCTCCACATCTCCTTGAAGCAAACCATATCTTCCTTACTCCTCACTCTTCTATACAGATTAGTGTCATCCGCATACAGATATACCTCACTTCCATTAGTATAACTTCAGGCAAGTCGTTGATAAAGGTAACGAACTGCAGTGCTCCGAACACACATCCCTGAGGTAGCCCACTTGAAATTTCCCTCCACCACGAGCCTATTCCATACTCCAGTACCCTCTGTCTCCGATCTTTCAGGAAGGCTTCTATCCATTTCACACATTTCTCCCCTATATTATAGATTCTATCTTTCTCTATTAGCCTTTTATGTGGGACCTTCTCGAACGCTTCATAAAATCTCAATATATCACGTCTATTACATCACCATCTTCTAGAATTTGCATCCAATTCATCTACCACCTTAATTAGCTGTAGTACCGTCGACCTCCCCGGCAAGAATCCGAACTGTCTCCCACTGAAAAGTTGGTTTGACTTCATATGATCCATTATTCCGTCTCTAATTACCGTTTCCATTAGTTTACACACAACACTTGTCAAACTGACTGGTCTATAATTCCCTGGGTCATTTCTCTTTCCCTTCTTAAATATAGCTGTTATGTTCGCCTCTCTCCAGTCCATCGGGATTTGTCCTGTATTAAACGATACCTCAAATAACATTTTCAATGGCTCTACTAACATCTCCCCTCCTTCCTTTATGATTCTTGGGTGTATCCCATCCGGTCCCGGTGACTTACTTCGTTCATTTTTTCTATAGCCCTTCTTATTCTAGCATGGGAAAACTCTATTTAGTTCTAGTGCCGGTGCTGTTTGATGGGAATAGTAGGCACTGCACCTCCGACTCCACTGTTAGTACCCCCCAAAGTATTTCTGTAAGGCATCCTCTTCAAACACTAATCCGCCGTAGTTTGAATCTACCGCGCAGAGCATTTAAAATCTGAGGAGCCTTCATCATGAGCGCACGCGACCTCACTCATGGCTTCAGTCATTATGAATTGGGTTCTCACTACGAAAAAACTTCGTAAAAAATAAAAACAAAAAGAAAATAAGAATAACTATCCAATAAGCTTTCCATCATATCGTGGATGTACTTGTGTGGATCTTTGACCAGACGCTGATTCAGGCGTCATTCTTCCTTCACTGACATATCAAGTAAACCAAAATCCTTAATACATCAACGAATGGGAAGGGGATGGTCAGGAGGGCCCCAGTCGTCAATGAGTACGGGGCCACTACTAATATTAGGTTTTCTTTATCTCCTTACAGGAGTCAAACCTATAATTTATTAGTGGCCCCTCCATCATTGACGAACATGCCTGATTTCTAAGACTGGAGGGGGACATTCGTAATCATATCATAACTCTAGAAAAGCAGATAATCAAACAACCACATAGTATTCTTACTTTGAAAATATATTTAAATATGGCGCAGCTCATATATATACAAAAAAGGGGTTCAAGCAGGTGCGTGCTTCAAAGAAGCCTGCTTGACAAAAAAAAGGGTAACTCTGGAGATTCTGTGAACAGATCTGTAGTTACAAAGGCACCCCACTCAACGAGTGGTGACAAAAATAACAAGTTATAAGTTTACATGTGCACATAATAAACCCCATAATATTCGTGGAAATATTTGCAAAAGATCTCCACTGTTTAATACTAAAGTGCTTTCACAGCTAAAACTACTATAACAACCCTGTTGTTTGTACTAACATTGTACTAGCACAATTTCTCGCCCTGAATAGAACAGAGAAATTTTCAGATCACATTATCCATAATTTGTATCACAGCTCTTACATTACGGCGGGGTCTAGGGTGTCCTATGTTACACTGACTGCACCCCCCCCCCCCTTTTTCCTTGAAAGTAAACAAAAGTGACTGAAGGGCCACCTAGACCCTCTGCCTTAAAGCTATACATGGTAAGGAAGGTTTGTCTAGAGCAACTGACAAGTATCTAGTCAAAAACGTATGATTAGACGCCCACAACTGTGTGGACGAAATATCTTCTACTGAAAAGTTCTTCAGGAAACGTAAAGAGGCTGCCCACTTGCGTAAATCGTGGGCCCTACCCACAACACCGGGATTACTCTCTTTAATGACTTCGACCAGAAGAGAAGCTAATCTCCGTTTCAGTAAGCGTTTACCCGTACTCGCTACCCACAAAGCACCTTGGGGGTTTAGAGGAGCTACTCTCAAATATTTGGTTAGAGCTGGCACTGGACATAGATTATGGTGCACCGTTCCCCTTTGCAACGCCGGCACAGTGAACTCAGAAAACATGTGTGCACTGTGCTCCTTCTTGGCTACATATCCCGGGGAAGGTGCAATGTGAATACATTCATTAAGTCTACCAAACCTAAGGCAATTAGGTGTGTTGCTCATCGCCGCCAGCTCAGACACTCTGTTCCCGGTGGCCAAAGCCAAAAGGAATACATCTTTTTTAAAGAGTAATGCAAATCTGCAGTATTTTGGTACAGACGAGAGTGAAGTAAGGACAATGCCGTGTCCAGAGACCAAGTAGGCTTGAGCTAACGGGGAGGTGGGCAGAGTTTAAAAATGCTTTCATAAAACCTGTTTCCTCCGCTACCGGTATGGAGAGACCTGTAAGGTCTAAAAAAGGCACTCTTAATCTAGTTAAGTGATTTTTTAACGTTACCACAGATAAACGTTTCTGCTCAAACAGATAATTTAAATAATTGAAAAACTAATGCTACTGAGGGCACAGTCTGTTCTGTTCTAATGATCCAAGAAGTAAAGGCTTGCCAATGTGATTGATACTGTCGTTTCGTAGACTGAGTATATTGATTTAATAATTTATTGGTCACATCTCTACCGTATGGTGCTAGCCACTTGGCCTCACTGAACTGGCCATAATGCAAAAGTCAGTGCAGGGGGTCGCTAGGTTGCGCAAATCAGTGTCTAAGTTGGGAAATACCCGACCGGGAGCGCACACCGGGTGCGGGCACCACGTCTTTAATTGCTGGTACCCCACAACTGCGCCGGCCCACAGGGGTCGCGATTAGCCGACGACTAAGCCTCGATAATCTCGTAGTTTGTTCACTACGTGGCACATTAGTGACGCGTCTCTGGCGGCGGAGAACCAGATAGATGGAGCTACATCTCGTGGTCCATCTGTCCTGTCACTAGGGCTTCTGGCCCCCCTGCCGGGCGTTTTTCGTCCGGACGGGTGAGGTATAGAGGCGAGGTTTGTGAGTCTCCTCTAGCACTGCAAACAGATTCCACCATTGTGGATGGTAGAGCTCTGCAATTCAATTTGTTTGAAAATGGTTGGTTGAGCTACAATTCTACTGTCGTGGCTCCTGTCCCTCCGGGGACAGAGCCGTCTGCCCAGCCTCTTGCTACCCCTGGGAGATAAGATGCGTGAAGATAAATGTCTATCCTGTTGGCTAGAGTAACAAATCTCTTCCTACACGTTTAGCAGAGAACTTCCTTGATCTCGTTGACCCCTGTTTCTGAATACATTGAAATGCATTCAGATTGGTCCATTCTGAAGGCCACCGACTCTTGCCACGTAAAGTAGACGCCGTGAGCCTGAAGGAAATACAATGGGGACTAGTAATTCTGTGACATTGATATAGGGAGATTTCTAAGTGGAGACCAAAGCCCTGACCCTGGTGCCCCTGTGAATTTGACTGAAATCCCCAACCTAATTGTGCTGACGCATCCATGTCTACCCATACGTTGGCGGAGGGAGAGTCCCATGGACATTACTGAGTGCAACATTTCCCTCTATCGCCCCAGAACCGCTAGTAAGGTGGTGGATTAATTTTGGGATGGGGCCATTACACTTTCCCACCGGTAAAAGTGGGAAATATTTGTTGCCCTCCAAGATTAAACGTTTTACTTTCAACCGGCCCACAACATTACAGTTAGTTGAATCCAGGTTGAAGAGAGCCGGACAGAGACTCCCAGATCCTGTCCTTGTCGTAGTCAGACTGTGAAGAAACATGAACAGTTTCCTGCTGAAAAAACCTGTTGCGATTGTCCACACTCTGACTGCAGAGTGAGAGGCAGCTGTGTCCCAAACCAGCCCTATCCACTGAATTACTCGTGAGGGCACAAGGTTTGACTTTACCAGATCACCTTGAACCCTCGAGTTTTGACTTTTTTGAGTTTTAAAATTATGTTGACATGTTTGATGCATAATTGCTCCGTCTCTGCCACCACCAGCCAGTCGTCTAGGTACCACAAAACTCTGATTCCTTGCTTCTAACAACGGCATCAGGGCTTGCCGGACTAATTTCGTGAATAATCGAGGGTGCCAGGTTCAAACCGAATGGCATCCTGTGAAAAACAAAATTTTGGTTGCCTGATCCGTAAGGCCAGAAAACCTTTGAAATCTTTAGTTTACCGATACGTGTCCAATAAGCGCGTCTGTCAGGTCTAGGGAACACATGAACCTCCCGGCGGAAGTGTTAGCATGATTTGGTGTACTGGTAACATTCGGAATGGACTCGTTGTAGAATGTGATAGGTTCAGATAAGGACACGGTCTACGGAACGGTTCTCATCTGAACACTGTACCCTTTTGGGAACCAAAAATAGCTTGGACGTGAATACCAGGGTAATTTGGGGGGACCGGGATGATGACATTCCTTGCAAATAAATGCCTTGGACCAGTGACTCCACCTCTAAAGAACAACAAAATTCGCCGTTGTCGGCTGACGTTAAAGCGAAGGTCGCGGGAGCCACTGCAAGGTGGATGCCTTTGCGTGCCACCATCTCGTGGCCCAAGTGTTTACGGGCCATGCTTGGTGACACGTTCGGAACGACCCAGTGAGCAGACAAGGGTTCGCCGGCTGGTACTACACTCGGATCCGCGCCTTAAGACTGGAACCGGGACGGAGAGAGACTTTAGTTTTTGATGGTGGTGGAGTTGGTGGTGGTGGACGCTTCGCCGGCTGGCTGGCGTTGGCAGAAGACGGGCCCTGACCTGGCTTATTTATAGCCGCGTCCTCTATGACCTGCAAAACCTACTCTGTCTATGGCCTTTAATGACCTTGAGGGGAGGAGGACTTAGGTGAAAAAGAAAGGGATTAGATCCCCCGGGCTGAGACCTTAGCGACTGGACTGGGTTTGGGGAAGGTTAAAGGCAGGTTTCTTAGAAAGGGTTGGGGAATGTGTTTAAAGGCCTGAGCCATATTTTAAACACCGTTCGCCACACTTCAGGGGACATTAAAGAGGGAGGAGTGAGGCACTGGTGACATGACCAAATGATTCGCAAACGGGGGGGGGGGGCTCAGGCAGTTTCGGACTAAGGACATTCTGAGATCTTGTCTCGATCGTACCGCCTCAAGCAAGTGGTGCGTATGTCAACCAATGATTGGATTGACGAACTGAAAAGAAGCAGTCGCCGGGACAATTGTTCAAAACGATCGTTCTAGCATCCGCGTCTGCGATTGCCGGAGTGGACCGAAGCAATGACTTTGCTACCTGTTGAGACACTAGGTATTGAGAGAACCGGCGAAAAGCTTTCCCCGTAGCCTAAATTCTCGGTCTCGGTTTAGTTGGGGTAGGGGTAGTGAAAGGGTCTTTTAGCTGACAAAGATTAATGTTAGGCGGCAGCTAAGCAAGCAAACAAAGCTGAAGGGACTCCGACGGCAGAAACACACTGGCATGGAGAACAAAGAATGAGTATCTTGAGGGATCTGGTGGGAAGTTTTGGAAGTACAATGTGGTCGCAAAGTTTTGAGCCTCTGCCTCCAATTCCACCCAAGGTCCTGGACCCAACTGCACCAATTCAAGAACTGGATTAGCTGCTGCGTCGGTGCCGTTAAGCAAATAGGAAGTTCCTGGAACGAGTGAGAGATGACAGTGTCTTACATGTTCATGAAACCCAATCATGATTAGACCAGTCAGAAAACAATTTTGACGCTGAGGCAGAGGGTTAAAGCAGGCTTAGCCCAGTAGAAACAAAATAGTCCTGGTTAATAATAACTAGGTAGAGACTTTATGTTGACAAATTTTCTAGTACCATTCCCCAAAGTATCCAAGGCCACTTAAGTTCTTAGAATTTAAGTGCCCTGGATGACCCACTCACGCGGCACTGGGAGTTCCCCTGACAAGGTAGGTTGGGCGAGCTCTGGTTTAGTGGGGGTCTCAAAAGGACCTGGGACTCGGTCTGGTCCGTAAATCAAGGGAATAGCTACCTTTGGAGAGGCGCTATGGCTAGAGGGGGCGGATTGACATCCGTTATAAACCGTACATTCAAAGTGGTCAATGCCGCCGTGGCAGGTTAGTAACCACTGATGGTGACATAGAGGGAGGGTGAGGGATCGGAGTCAAAAGCAATAGAAGTCATGCAGAGGCCGTACCGTAGAGCTTGTCATGGGATGCTCCCAAGTCCACTGTGGGCGGTTTCCTGCTGTTGGCCAATAAAATTTAGATAAAGCATTACTTAGCAGTAGCCCATCACATTTCCTGTGCAGTGACAAATTGACTTGATGATGTCACTCAATGGGGGAATCATTAAGATCTTGTGCGGCGATAAGAATGAACCTGAATATTGCCCTTTACTATCCGATATAATCGAAACCTCGGTTTTATCATCCTGTTCACTCCTGAGGAAGATTTCCGCCGAAGCTGGGGGTTAACATATTGTAACACAAGGATAAGTAAGGAAGAGAGGATGGGATCGCCGCGTTCCCGGTGGAAGTCAGCCACTGTGTGAATAGTTTGCCAGACGGAAGTGGGTGGTAAAAGGCCCACGGTCGAGAATATCGCCAAAAACCTATGGGCCTTGGACTAACACTCCCTTGGGAGTCCGAAACACACTCAACCACTGAGCTCCATGAACTCTCCAAATCCAGGGTTAAAATGGTTAATGGGTACAATCAATACTTTGGTTACAGGCACTATACTGGACCCTTGAGACCGAAAACACAAGCTCTGTCTGGTGGTAGAGGTACGACGAGACTAGTACTAGAAAACCTGGCGAATGGCGGGAGGCCTTTCTATCATGGGAATCATTTTTTGGAAGATTTATGGCTTGCGGTTGTGACCACGTGAACTACTCTTCCATTTGGAGGATTTACAGCTGTGACCACTGGTGGAACTTTCTGTACTATCTCTTCTTACTCGATGGTGAAGAGGCAAGACCCTGGGTGGCTGGTGTCTGAGAGGGTGAACCTAGACCGAGGAATCTCTCCCGAGACGAGGAGGCTGCCGCCGGGGGGTTTGTAGGCTCTCTCTTGACGTTTCGCAGTAGCAGGGGCAGGAGATGACACAGAACACTGTCCAGTCTCAGCCGAGCTTACGACTACGCCTAATCGAGAGGAGCGTTTAGGGGTGAGGGTGCTCAAGAAGAAGCCTATCCCAAAGAGGGCCGTTGTCACATTGAAGTGACTTATGAGCCACAATCGTTGTACGCGGACATTTGTTGCAGAACTTCGTATACAGGCGAAGCTGCGGTCTTATCATTTATCTTGGAGGACGTTGACACTTAGTTGGGAGCAAAAAGAAACAGGTGAGCATTCACCCACAGACCCCTTGAACGGGCTAGCCATTTAACACACTTGGATACAAAGAGTGTGTGCGCAAAAATAGGATTAACGGCACAGGTAGGGGTAATGCATAAAGCAAAAACTGGGGCAAATGTAGCCATGACAGAGGACCTGGTGGGGAAAACTACTGCAGGTTCTGTATTGGTCCACACGGAGCCCAGCTCTGGAAAAAAAGAAAAATTCCAGGAATTAATGATCATACCCAGGTTAACCCAACATGTTCGCACACAAGTGTTAATAACCCGCCGGGTAACGAGACGTAATGTCACAACGCAATCACAGCTCGCTACGCGGAGGGGGTTCTGGAAAGATTTCCGAATATTTAGACATGTCTTAAGAAAGTTAAGAAGCCTCTGACATAATATAAATAGACCAGTATGGCAGTTTATAACCATAGTCTTTCCGGTGGTGGACTGTTTCAAGATTCAATTTTGGAAAACAAAACCCCCACAAAGACGCGCGCCCTGAATTATCTAGCAGAATAACGCAGGGCAAGGCTGATACGAGGATCTGATTCTAACCGAACATGGTCACATAGCTCGCCGTAAGGTGAAGGGTGGCGATACAGTAAAGTATCCTCTCAATTAACTGGTTAACTAAATGAAATTGTAAATTCCTTATTTCCTCCTCCCAGGAGCACAGCAGGGTTTGAAAAACTTGTGAAAAAAGATGTTTAACCTACATGAAGCCTTCGATCGCCGTAAGTGGTGAAGGCGGCCTATACATCTAGTATCAATAAAAATGGACCGGTTACCCTAAAAGAATTACCAATTCGTTCATCCCACCCTACCAAGGTGCAACCCGCGGAGTTGGTGAGATCTGATGTAATAAACGGTAACCACATAATAAGGTTCATATCCCCACTTCTTTGTAAAAGATCGCCGGGGAGGAAAGCCCACAACAACAGCTAGGTTGTTCCTTTGGTTTGTAAAACACCCGGTGTAGAAAAACTTCATAACATATGTCCGCATGACCAAAGTTCTAGATGGGTACAGCCCATTCCGCCGGGGAATCATAGGGAGCCTGAAACAGGCAACCATAAAAGAGACGCAGTCCTGGAGAGCCACAGGAAAAACCTCGCCGGGGACACAAGCCTGTTGTGAAAACCACGCGTGGGCCAACACGGCTCTCGGCCGGGGTTTAATGGTGTAACCGAGAGAAAAACCGCCGGGAAAGTAAACCAACCCCGTTCAGAAACCAACTGAAAGCACATAGGAACCGAGAGATACGGCCAAAGCACGGGACTGCCCTAAGGGCCCCACAAGATAATCCGTTGGGAATTAGCCAATACAAAACTAATCCCACAGAAACATACATAGTCCGTGGAATTACGCAATACACAACATAAACCAGGATTACAAATGACACAGTAGGACATATTTATAAAATAAATCAATAAACACTTGTACATTTGAGTATAAAGCTTACGAGCGGCTGGCTAGGCCTAAGCAGACGGCACAAGACAATGTTGGATAATAAAAACAAAAAACAATGGAAATATTCACAACAGGAACCACCGCCAACACACCACTGTAGCAAAATACTTCCGACAAAGGGAAGACTGGAAGCGGGACCCAGAAAAAACTTCACTAAGTGAAGAAAAATACGCTGGGAACGTCAGCAACGCAACGCTTACCTCATCAGAAAGATAAAAGCGCAGCAAAATAACGCGTAATGAAAGCCGCCTGCATCACAAGCTAACTCAACTGTGAAAAAGTTCAACATGTCCACAACAGGACCACCGAGGGGACATCCGAAATAGATGCCCCAAACACACGACCCAAAATACAACTGCACTGCGGGCAACCAGCCAGGGACATCCTGCTACGCATATCCTAAAGTTACGCGATTCCATTACCGGAGCGTAAACCAATGAGAAAAAACTCACTAGGGACGCAGCAAAACGCGGAACCAGCGGACGCGTGGG
>CM064572.1:249555-258174 GCA_032716605.1 Paralithodes platypus | reverse complement strand
TCTTGATATTTTTAGACGATTTTGTGCAGTTTAAGAAAGTTCCAAGGTAGTACAATTGGTTAAGTGAGATAGATCGAAGCATGTTGGTTGCTGGAGGCCCTTTTTTAACCCTCTCCGACATATGACGCGAGGTTTTGAGCCTATTAGGGATACTTTGAAGCCTTTGTTACCATCAGGGGTATTTAGAAACCTTTAATTTAGTTATTTCAACCTCTGCAGTTGTCTTTGAGTTAGCTGTGGGCAGAAAACTAATTTTGGAGAGGTACCCGGTAATTATAAGAGTGAGAGAACTCTATTTCTTATTGCTAATCTGGCAACCTCTGCGTCATAAATGCGTGAAAGGGTTAATGGACTAAAATCATCTAATAGTAGCCAGAATAATGTTATAATGACGTCATCGGTACGGAAGGGGTTAACTCTCTACATAATCCCCCCATATAATGCTGCCCGTGAGCAGCCCGACAAGGAATACGGTGGACCTACGTGTCATTTACTGAAAGGGTGAGGAGGTTAGAGTGGGTGCAGAGAGGGAGAGAGATTTACATAGATACACTGACCACACAGACCTTACGATCCCAGCGAGGTGATCAGGACTTAATTCTAGTAGAGATAGCTAACCCGAGAATATGGGACAGTGGAAGGAGAGAGAGAGAGAGAGATTTGACTTTGATTGATTTGATTGTTTTATTGAGAAAAGTACAAATGTTACACAAAGTATCATAGTTACATTATCTCAAAAGGGCGAAGGTGCATACGCAATCTTCACCCTATTTCTGGCTAAACTATGTTCATTACATATATAGTTAGATGAGTAATACATTGATATTGAAGATTAATTTTAACACTACCTAAGTTTAGTATATACAGTATTATAATAAAGACATATCTAAAATATATGAGTCCCCGTTATAGACCTTGATCAGATTGTGTTTTGTTTTTTTAAACACGCATGCTGTCCCACAAGTCTGGGGGTCTTGACTGGGGGTCCCGACCGTGTTAATCCCTCCTTAAACATCCTAGAGGGACCCTAACCGTCGTGACCCAGTCACCAGACCCCAGCACCCAAAACATACAGCCATACAGATTCAGATTCAGATTCATATTATTTTATTCCATAAAATAATATTCGGAGGGAAGGTGCAAGTAGTCCTCCGGGAGGGATGTGCCGCATATCCGGAGGTACTTGTACATCAAGCCATTAGCCGAGAATATTGAGGACAATACAGCTGTATGGTTAGGGAGCGTAGGTTCGCTGACCCAGGGTGGCCTGTAAGGCACCACTAGAATGTACATGTGTTTAGTTGAAGAGCATAGCTACACATCAAATTATATGTTTTATAATTTTACATTCTTTTAAAAGGTTGTACATAGTTCCCCTGTTGAACATCCATATTATCTGTTTAGTTACATTTTCAATTGTATTATTTCTATATTTTATTAAAGTTATACATTGCAGTATATAATGTTGAAGGGTGTGAAATCTTGGCCTATTGCACAGCCTACAACTCCTATCCTTCTCTGCAGTATTAATGCCTAATTCCCAGTAATATTTGTAGCCTAGTCTTAACCTAGTACATACCAGAATCTTTCCACTTACTTGTAACATTCCCATAATTGAATTTAGTTTTATCTACCACCTCTCTGTAATGATGCATGGTGGCACTAGGCCTGGCTATATACTTACACTCGATATCTCTAGCTTCTTTTACTTCTTGACATTTCTTTATTTTGTTTTTTACCTGTTTCAAGGATAGGGTACATTGTACATCAATTTCAATTTTTTCAGTAGCATTTTTAGCTATTATATCAACTTTTTCATTATAGGTAATCCCTGTATGTGATGGTATCCATGAAAACACAATTTTTCTCCCTTTTAATTGGAGTTGATGTACAATATTCCGGCATTCGATAACAATATTTTCGTATACTGGTGTTTTACAGTTTAGGGAGTCCAGAGCCCCTCTGCTGTCAACAAAGAAGCTTACATCCCCTTCTCCTCCTTCGATTTCTTTAAGTCCATATAATATCGCATACAATTCAGCCTGAGTTGATGATATATTATCGCTTAGCCTATAATTATATTCTGTTTCTAGCCACATGTTGGAGTCTTGCATGTAATCTCTAATTAAAATCCCACAACCTGCCCTACCATTTTCCATTACCGACCCATCACATTAAACATGTGCTACTTTACCAGTGTACATTTTGTTTATTCTCTCTTCATTTATGTTTCTTAATTCTATTGTATTATACATGTTCTTTTTCTTTTGTAATGGCATAATATCTAAAATTACGTCTTTCTCCTCCCATGGTGGGACAGGTTGTTCATTTTCGTAATTAATACAGTTGTTTATTAAATCATAATGTTGTATTTTGTTCACCAAATGTTTCATATATCCTTGTTTGCCTTGTCTCCAGAAGGTGCGAGTATTATTCATGCAGTCCTTTATGTCTTTCAGTAGTTTCGTTGCCACCTTTTAATCTTACATGTCTAATTGCTGCTACAATATTAGTTTGTTCTACTCTATGTTTAATGCTCGGTAGCATTGTTTCAAGCTTCATTGCATCAATCATTGCATTTTTTGGGCAGTTTAAAATAATTCTCATAGCCTCGTTTTGTATTTTTTCAAGTTTATCGAACCTTCCTTCATCAAGGCAAAAAAGGACAGGACTGGCATATTCAATAACTGACCTAATAGTACTAATGTACATCATTTTTAGTACAGGAACACCGACACCGTTACCACTCCAAGCTAAGGCTCTCAAGGGTTGCATTCGTGCCTTACATTGTGTAGTTATATAATTCACCTC
This sequence comes from Paralithodes platypus, assembly GCA_032716605.1. Classification (NCBI taxonomy): domain Eukaryota; kingdom Metazoa; phylum Arthropoda; class Malacostraca; order Decapoda; family Lithodidae; genus Paralithodes; species Paralithodes platypus. The sequence continues at coordinate 255,363 of CM064572.1, read as the reverse complement.
AGCTTCTTTAGCTTCTGCTGTATAACCCACATACATACCCAAGTACTTATAACTATTTACTCTTTCTATATTCATGTTATTTATTGTTAGTTGCTTGTCAGTTCTTGCTCGACATTGAAATTTTGTTTTATCTTCATTTACTATTAATCCTAGTTCCTGTGTTAACTTCCCAAATTTAGTCAGCGCCTGTTGCATTTTATCAACCGTTTTGCTTTGTAGCATAATATCGTCTGCATAAATTCTAATTTTAACCCCATCGGCTAATTTTAGACTTGCAAGTCTATTCAATAGTACATTGAACAACATTGGATTTAGTACCCCACTCTGTGGTGTCCCTAAGTCCAAACTACCTTCTTCAGACAATGCTCCTTGATAAGAGACTTTAGCCCTTCGGCCATGTAAATAGTCTCCTATCCAATGAAGCATCCTTCCTGACACCCCCTGCTAGTTCATGCAGCATAATTTCTCCGTTGGCTTTATCGAATGCACCCTTGAGATCGACAAATGCCCTGCAGTAGTCAGCATCGTGTGATAGGCACTTGATGACGGCATCAGTAGTTCCTTTACCTTTGATGAACCCATATAAATTATTACTTAATTTACCTCCTATAACATATTGCAATCTTTCTAAAAGCATTCTTTCCATCATTTTGCAAAAACAAGATGTTAAAGAGACTGGCCTAAATCCTCCTCCAGGCTTAGGGATAGGAATAATGATAGCAGTTTTCCATGCTCGGGGTAATCGACCCTCTTGATAACTCATATTGAATAGATCAAGTAGTGGACCATTATCAATGCTTGCCAAACAGTTTAGTATATCATAGGTTACTCCGTCCTCCCCAGGGGCTGTACATTTCCCATGTTTAATAGCTCGAAGTAGTTCATCCCTAGTAAACATTACATCAGTGTTAATCGTTGTATTTAAAGCGTTCATAATTACTTCTCTCCTGTCCCCTTCCCATTTATTTACTGCCTCTTTGATTTCCTGAGGTATACTGTCTTTGCTTGACGCGAGTGACCATTTCTTCATTAGCTCGTTAGCGAATTTTTCAGGAGTCGGGTGTGCCACATTATCGATTTTCTTTCCTTTAACTTTTTTAACCTCTTTCCAAATATCACCTATATTTTTACTATTTCCGATATTATTTGTAAAAGTCGTCCAATACTCCCTTCTAACTTCTTTTCTAGCCTCCCCGCAAATTTTTGCTGTCTCCAGCAACGTGTTTTTTGCTTCGTCCTCCCTTCCATCGTTTACCCATTTTCTATGCGCGACCTTGAGCATTTTGTTCCAACCTTGGAGGACTTTATCGTGGGCATATTTATTATTGTTCGGCCGTTTTCTTTTCTTTGTCGTCTGAACATTACGGCTTAATGAGGTTTCTGTAACTTTAATCATGTCATCATAGAAAGATTCAATTGATGTAGGATGATAATTACTGTACCATTTTTTAATATATTCAATAAAGTTTTGTATATCGTCTTTTGGAAGCCTTAGTTTTTTTCTATTGGCCCCGAAAGCTAGTTTCCCTAGTGGAATTTTAATATCAAGAGCAAAATGATCACTGAGTAGTTCAGCCTCTACTACGCAGCTTCCATCCAGCCCTTGTCCATTTAGTATAAAAGCGTAGTCGAGTCTCCCTCCCTTAATATGGGTTGCTTCTTCCGATCCTAGTAATTTAATGTCTTGGTAATCTTGTACAAATTGATAAAATCTTCTACCATTCGTATTTATTTTCCCGTCGAATTCAAATTCATTATATCTAGCGTTTAAGTCCCCAGCGACAAGAGTAACCCCATTATACAAACTATCAGGCAGAGCACTGGCATGAAAACAGTTTTGTGATATATATACGTTAACGATATTAAGGGTCCCTTCTTTTAAATACAGTTTTACTGAGACTGTTTCGATCCCCTCTGATTTCATGGGCGCCTCTATTAATTCTGAGGGTATGGAATTGTATACATATGTGGAAACTCCCCTTATATTATCCTCTGAAAATAATTGATATAGTTTATACCCATTGAGTTTTATTATACTACCATTCCTATCCCCAGTTTCCTGGAGAAGAATTACGTCAGTGTCGAACTTTGTTACATAATAATGAACATCGTGCATTCTACCACCTAAGCCATTCACGTTCCATGATATTATGTTTAGATGTTTATGATCCATTATGGTGATCAATGTCCATTGGTCCAATAGTCAGCCCTTCCATATATTTAGTAAACTTATCTAAGCATGCTTGGATTTCTGTCCACCCCTCTACCACTTTTATTTTTATTTCTTCATTATTGCCGTTTTTTGCAAGAATTTGTCCTACGCTGCTTAGCCCATTCTCCATAAATTTATGTTGTTTCAATTTCACTTCTTTCCCTTTTATATTTACTTCACAAGTTGTTCCGTTTTCTGTAGTTACCTTACTGTCCTGGGTTTTGGTTTCCTTCATTTTCTGATTTCTGGTGTTAGTTTGTTTTTCTGGACTTATGATTTCCACTTTACTTTCTCCCACTTTGTTGTCGCCATTTACTGTTTTTCTTGTAACTTTATTTACTGTTTTTTCTAAGTTTTCTATTCTATTTCCCAACTCACGAATAAACTTGAACATTTCCTTTGTTTCCTGCCACCTGGCCTCCTCTGAGTGGTTAAGTTGGCTCACCTGTGTGGGGTTGGTACTGCTACTCTGGCTGGCTGGTGAGGGGTCTCGGTCGTCAGCTGTTGGTACCCCTGGTCTCCTCCTTTCATGGTCGCTACCACTTGACCCTTGTGTTTGAGGAAGCTGTTTTGGTATTGCCCCTGTCTTTGGGTCAGAACGTCTTCCTCCAATCCATGGGTTTTCGTGATCAGGTGGCGGCGGTGGTTGATGGTAGCGTGGTTGATGGGACCCCCCCTGGTGTTGGTATGTCTCCCCCTCCTGGTAGCGTGTATGGGATATGTCACAGCCAAGGTCACGGCCACCGTTACTCCCAGGTTTCTTGGAACAGTGGAAAGACCGCGTGTTGTGTTCCCCCCCACAGTTACAACAGTAAGGCACCACTCTAACGTTATTATTTATTTTGTCTCTACATTTGGCAGAGGGATGTCCTCTACCACAAAATCTGCACCTTGCATCCACCTGGCAGGACCAAGCTTTATGGCCCCATCTACTGCAGTTCAGGCATAGGTCGACCTGTTCTTTGTATGGAGCTAAATATTTGTTACCTATGCCTGTCACAAATATTTTTTCGGGCATTTCCCCTTTCACAAGCGCTACTATTTGTGATCGGTCTTCCCCTTTTATTTGATTGCGCTTTGCCCATACAAATCGTGAATCGTCCAGGATATACGTAGGGTCAAGCCACACCGGATAGTTGAATATAATTACCTTGGTGTATTTCTCGCTGTCGTCAGAACTTTGAGTGTGACTCCATTGTACCCCTCTGTTGTTAATAATTCTACTGCTTCTTTGCTCCCCACAGTCAGGTAGGGTCTGTGTTTTCCTTCCTTGAGAAGTGGTAGGAAGGATTTATGCTCCCTCCCTAGCTTGACCGCCCACAGTACTTTCTCTTGGAAGTTCATTTTCAAATCATGGGGGAAGAGAAGTCTAGGCCGCTTCCCTGCCATATCGTCGGTAGTTCCTGGTCTCACCTCACCCTGTGCTGCCCCCTCTCCTAGCCTCTCCACGTCCCCATCTCCTCTCTCTTCTCCACGCGCTGCTTCCTCACCCTACTTCTCTCCACGTGTCGTCACTCTCCTTTCTTCATCCTTCGTCTGATTCGCACCATTCTTAATTTTCTTACCGTATATTGGGTCTTCTTCATCGCTGCTCTTGTATTGAGCCTCGTTTGGTTTCCCTCTTCTCCGCTTCTCGCTCCTACTAGTCACTTGGGTGTATGGTTCCTGGGTGCACTCCATCTCAGTGTCCGTTTCATAAAAGTCTTTCTCCTGGGTGTTATTGTGCCCTTCTGCTAGCAGAGCACTGGCTTCCACATTACTAGTCTCCATTGTCCCTGTTTTTAAGGGTAAATGGTGTTGGACTAGCGGCAGACAGGCCGCCTGCCCACCTGCGACTTTCACTATTCACGGCAATTCAGGAGTCACGGGGAGAGCACTGTAGGGTCCCGAGGTCAGAGGTCGACTGAGAGAGAGAGAGAGGGGGGGGGGGGCACTTTGGGGTAGGGAGGGTGGTTACTATGAGTATAGTAACTAACCCCTTCAGTACCAGCGGCGACTGTTTTATTTTATGCTAGCTACATTTAGACGACTTTATGAAGCTTAATAAAGATATGGGGTAGATAACGGGATTCATTGAGATAATCTGCAATTTTTTAACCCATTCACCACCATGACGTACTTGTATTCATATCTTGGTTAGGCCTAACCTTAGACGAGTTTTTGTTATCTGTAAATACTGTAATCTACCATTAGGACTCAAAGGGGTAAATGCGATCACAATAAAACCGGTATCACACGAGCGCTTTTTCACTCAACATTTATCCTCAACACTGGTCTGGCAGCTTATGAGGTCAACGTATACAATATTTTGGTTGCCTAAATTAATCTATCATAAGTCTAGTTTCCGGTACCAGTAATAGTCCAGAAATGTTGCCAGAATTTTTTTGATCATCGAATGTTGTTGTTGTTGTTCCCCCAAGCTGCCTGGCCGAACAGCCCCAAGGCCCCGAGCAATTCCAAGGCCATAACCGAGCGCCCCCACAGAACCCTCCCTGCCGACCACAATAAAGCATTATTGATCATCGAATGTTGACTATAAAAGCTCTCGTGTGATACCGGCTTAAACCCTCTTAGTAATATAGGTCCTTCTTAAGTTGCATAAAATCATATAATTTTAGCCATACTAATCAAAGGCAAAAAGGCGTCATGTTGCTGAAGGGGTTAGGCCTAATGGGTAGACGTTCTTCCTAAGCTGAATAGATCGTCTAAGACTAATAGTTACCAGAATAGGCCTATATTAAAAAGGATGACACCGGTACAGAAGGGGTTAAGGGTGGAAACGGTACTGTTAGATGGTGTTATTCAGCTTATGAAGGACGTCTACCGGTACCCATTACAAGGTTGCAGCCTATCTCAATGAATCTCTTTAGCTACCGGTACCCCATAGGCTATCTCATAAATATTCTTTCCTCTCATTTAAACATTAGGCTACCATAATGCGGTGGGAATATGAACATGATTAGATTAATATCCAGTATTCGAGAATGGATAAGTCGTAGGCGAGTGCATAAACCTTTAACCGTCTTGGTGGTGTAATGGTTAAGGTGTCTACAAATCTGTGTGTGATAACCCGGGTTCGAATCCCGGTGGATCACATAGCCTATGTGCTTTCATTAATTTCATTGGAGGTGTTTGGTGGTGTGGTGAAATTAATTAAAAATAGATAATTTATTTAGCTTCATAAAGTCGTCTAAATGTAGCTAGGATAAAATAAAAACAGACGTCGCCGGTACTGAAGGGGTTAATACACTCCACGGTAACCCCCCCCCCCCTCTCTCTCTCTCTCTCTCTCTCTCTCTCTCTCTCTGTCCCTCTCTCTCACACTCTCCTCTACAGTCGCGCTAATAAGTGATGTCTCGGCACCAAGTATATTTTGATCAATAATTGGTATCAGCAATATCTAAGCTTCATTTCTTCATATCGAGTGAAATATACAAACATGTTCCTACACTTACCCACCCTATTCAACATCTGACAGACATTAATACAGCACAGAGCGAGCCAAACATAATGACAGCTGGGACATGACTTATTAGCGCGACCGTACCGTACCGGTACCTACTCCAACATCCTCAGCTTTTCAGTACGATAACATA
>CM064572.1:239555-244555 GCA_032716605.1 Paralithodes platypus | reverse complement strand
ACTCAAATGTTTATACAGCTTTCATTGATTTAAAAAAAGCTTTTGATAAAGTTAATCATTTCACATTAATAAGTAAACTTATTGAAGCAGGTATTCCACACTTTTATGCGAACATAATATTATATCTTTATAGAAATCAACTGGTTGCTACTAAGCATAAAGATTCAATATCAAAACCCTGGAAAATAATGAATGGAGTAAGACAGGGAGGAGTCTTGTCTCCGATATTATTTAATCTTTATATAGATAAGCTGATTGAAAAAGTGTCTAAATGTAAAAAGGGGTGCACACTAGGAAATATATCAAGTAATATTAGTGCTTACGCTGACGATATTGTTGTATTAGCACCATCGTCATCGGGATTACAGTTTTTACTAAATATGCTTGGAAATGAAGCAAAAGAAATTGATATTGACATTAATATTAATAAATCATCATGCATGTATTTCAAAGACAATAAAGATAAAAACTTAAAGCCAAAGTTGATGCTATGTGGAGAGATATTGAATGTTGTTAATGAACAAAAGTATCTAGAGTTTATAATAGATGATAATTTAAATAATGACAAAGACGTAATTAGGTGTCGTAACAAGTTTTATAATGAATTTAATTGTATTTTACGTAAATTTTCTAATGTTAATGTTAGGGTTTTTACTCAGTTGTTCCAAAGTTACTGCTCAAGTTTTTATGGTTCTGAATTATGGTTTTATAACAAAAAGTGCAAACTTCCTCTTAAGCAATTTGCAATTGGTTACCACAAAGCAATAAAGAAAATGCTGAAATTAAAATATTGGGAAAGTAATCATCATGCATGTGAATTGGCTGGACTAATGACATTTAATCATTTAATGAATTGGTTAAAAATTAGATTTGCTCACAAATGTCTCCTAAAACCTTGCAAGTTTTTACAGAAATGTTTATTAAACCTTGATAAATACCTATCGTTAGGAAAGGAAGTTAACCATATCCTATTACATGAATATGACGTATCAGATTTGAAAACTAATGATATAAATGCTATCAAGTTAAGAATTATGTTTGTACAAAACCATGAACCTAGAATGCGGTAATGTATGAGGTTACTGTTATCTCTATTGTATATATGTAAAAAGTTAATTATGTTGCCTTTTATGAAATAAAGATTTGAGTCTGAGTCTATCTGTATATATGTAAAATTTTACCATGTAACCTTTTATGAACTAACTAACTAACTAACTAACTAACTAACTAACTAACTAACTAACTAACTAACTAACTAACTAACTAACTAACTAACTAACTAACTAACTACGAACTAACTAACTAACTAACTAACTAACTAACTAACTAACTAACTAACTAACTAACTAACTAACTAACTAACTAACTAACTAACTAACTATCTATCTATCTATCTATCTATGTGTGGAGACCTGATCGTGAGCAGACGTGTGTGGAGCCGCTCCTGGATTTACAGCCTTTTACCCTCTATATTGATATTATGAGTGGTTTAAACAAGACTGTTTTGGAGAAGAGTGCATGGTGAATTGGTGGAACTATAATTAATGCCCATAATATTGAGAAGATGAAAGATATTACCATTAAATAACAACTACGGTGGTAATGGTGACATTTGGTTCTTGAAAAAACAGTGAGTTCAATGGTTCACACGGCGCAGAAATGAACCCTTAGTGAGACATCTCGTCTTACCAACATTCTCAAAATGGCAAATGAAACAGTTTCGTATGTTGAAAACTCGGTGTTGGCGTATGTGGCTTCTATAAGGCATTCAAAGACTAAAAGTGAAATTATTAATGTATGTGTTACATATTATGATGAAGCAACCATGAAGAAGGCGAAGGAGTTATTATTTGAAGCAGCTAAATTGAATCTTATCTGGAGAAGATCTGCAAACAAGTTAAGAGAAAACTTTAGTGATATACTGGAAGCATTTCAAAAGTGTGAAGATGAATCAATAAACTTGCCTAAATTCGTTACCGCTGACCACGAAGCCTTTCCTCCATCTAATGGCTTTGATATAATTGGCGGTTACATTGCTAAATTGACTGATCAAGTTGATGGTTTAAGAAATGAAGTGCAGAGTCTTAGGGAATCCAGGTTAAACAATATAAGTGTGATGGAAGACCAAATGTATATTAAAGAAGAGCTTTTAGAAATCAAAGGTCTCATAAAGCAATGCAAACAAACGAAATCGTTTGAGTCAGTGAAAAGAGACAGTATTCTTATGGAGCATATTGACACACTCTTTGATGATGGTAAATGCCAAGCTGAGATCTCTAGTAAAAATAATAAGGGTTTGGGTGAGGAAATTGAGAAATTGTTGTCGACTGTTGGGGAGCCTTCTGCCCCACCATTCTCGCAAATTATGAACAGCGACGTGCATGACTTTGGGAGCGTCAATGGCAGTGATGGTGATGAGAGGGAGGATGTTATCTCCCCCCTTGTGTTACCTGCCTACAGTGATGTACTACGAAGTGAAAGGGAAGTACCTCATGTTAACAAAGACAGTACTCGGACATCACGAGTTCCTTGTGGTGAGGGAGCTGTGATGAGGACAGGGATCAAGCACAGGAACCGAGATGATATGAGAAAGGGAGGTGGATTAACGAGTGTTAGTACCACCATGAATCGTGAGAGAGTGACTGGTGACATCTTGGTGGACCGTGATGGAAAGAGGAATGGTGGTGATGTTGTGGCTGGTGATGGAGAAGCAGAATATAGAACTGCGGCAATGATTGTTGGAAGGAAGAATGATGACTCTACTATGGTCCATGCTGGAGGAACAACACTTGGCACCACTGCACAGGCTGTGGGCCCTGTAGGTGATGCAGATGACAACACCGTGCAAGATAAAGTTGGCTACACAATCGTCAACAGAAAACGGCGACCAAGAGGAGTTACGTCTCAAGATAGTGGTTCTAATGAACAGAAAAAGAGCAAATATAAGGGCATCACTGGAACAAAAACAATGCATAATGCGAAATTTAAGGGTATTTGTAGACCTGTAGATTTGTATATAGGCAACGTGGACTTGGAAACGAACTGTGATGATATTATTAGTTTTGTAAAAGATGAGCTTAATATAACTCCAATGGGTTGTATAGAACTTGAATCAACAAATATTGAGACACAATCGAAGGGTTGGAAATCCTTTAAATTAAACATTTCAATAGAGGACAGGGAAATTTTGCTCAAACCAGATTGCTGGCCAAAGAAAGTAAAAGTTAGGAAGTTTTATACGACGCGATCTAGAATGAATGAGAACGATGGTTAGCATAGTTTCATTTAATTGTAATTCGATTCGGAATAATATTGAAACAGTTAAGACCTTAACATTTGACAATGACATAATACTCTTGCAAGAATTAATGTTACTAAAAAATGATTTACCTGTAATTAGTACAATAAATGATTCATTTGATAGTATAGCTTGTGTTCAAGATAAATCAAATGAGGGTATATTGGAGGGTCGACCCTCCAAAGGTGTAGCGATTATGTGGAGAAAGAGTTTGAGTACATTTATTGAACCAGTTTATTGTAATGACAGAATAATTGGTATAATTTTAAATTCGTTAGGGCATAAATACTTCATTGTGAACGTGTATTTACCCTGTGATAAACAAAATAATGACTCATTAGATGAATATCGTCACACATTGGCATTGTTAGAAAATCTGATCAGTGAACAAAATATTAATGATTGTATTATTAGTGGTGATTTTAATGCAGATTTTCAAAAAGGTCGTTTTAGGGATGACTTGACTACGTTTATTGATAATAATAATTTGTGTATTAGTGATGAAGTGCTACCTAGTGATGCCTTTACATATTTATGTCCTAGTAGAAGTGTTGTTAGCTGGCTAGATCATATCCTAACTTCGGAAAGTATACAAGAGAAAATAGATAATATCTGTATTCGATACGACCTTTCATTATTTGATCATTTTCCCATTGGTTTTAAAGTAAATATCGACGTAATTCATAAAAATGAGCATATAGAGTCAGTAACTAAGCAGTTTATTAATTGGAAGTTATTTAACTCAAATGATGTAATATTAAAATATCAAAATAAAGTAAGTAATGGTATCACTGGGTACGACTTGACTAATTTTGAATGTCTGGAATGCTGTTCATATAACTGTCCAGATTCAAATCATATTAAGGAATTAGAACATATCTATGATACATTTGTTCAAATTTGTAATGATGCCTCAGCAGAATTTATACTAAACATCAACAGAGGTTACGAAATAAAGCCAGGGTGGAATGATCATGTTCGTAATTTATATAAAGTAGCAAGGGAGAATTTTTTTATTTGGAAGAGGAATAACTGCCCCATAGTTGGCGAATTCCTTGAAGATATGAAGAGTTCACGAAAGACATTTAAGAAAGCTCTGAAGCATATAATACATAATGAAGCACAAATACGAAATGAAAAACTGGCAGAGTCTTATTCACATAAGAGGTACAAAACATTCTGGAATGAAGTTAGGAAATCGAAAAACAACAAAGGTTACTTGAATATAAAGATTGAAGGCGAATGTGATTCGAATCTAATAGCAGAAAAGTTTTCACAAGCATATAAACGTGTATTTGATGACCAGAATTGTCAATCTAAAGGTAATTTTGAAGCTTTAAGATTAAAACAAGATGTTCGAAGAGGTAAAATAGTTGGGACCATTAACTTGAATGATATAAATACAGCCATATCGGAGTTGAAGTATGTTATTGGTCACGATAATATCCATTCGAATCATTTGAAGTTTTGTCCAGAATATGCAAGAGGTTTACTTGCTAAATTATTTTCAGCATTTATTGTTCATGGCTTCATACCTAATACTATGATAACTGGAGTCATTCTTCCTCTTATTAAAGATCGTGGTAAAGATAAAAATTTAATTGATAACTATAGACCAATAATATCGTCTTCAGTTTTTCTAAAGATTTTTGAATATTGTTTAAAATATAAATTAACAAATTATGTCGACTTTAATGAGAGG